>CAWUFW010021777.1:0-111907 GCA_963921515.1 Calotriton arnoldi | reverse complement strand
GGCCACTCCACATGAAAAAAGGACGCTGGGATCAGATTTTAGAATACGCAGAGCAGACCGGAAGTCACGAGTGCCCATGCCACTACATATTGGTTTTATCCACTTGCTCCTAGGTGTAGCATATGCAGGGCAAGCAAAGAGGACATGGGCAATGCATTCGACCAACGCTCCACAGCACGGACAGTGCTCTGTCTTGTTCTCGGCTGTATGCCACTTAGTAATATAGGTATTAACGGGGAGCGTGCCGAACCTAAACTGAATGTACAAGGTCCTATCTCTTGGGACCTGAATCACATCTAGGTAAGGCTCCAAACATCTGGCTTGCTTAAACAAGAGGAACTCTTCTGACAATCTACCCAACATTGGCTTACATACTTCTTGCCTGTCAAACCAGTCCCAATAACATCTCTTAAGTTCTGCTTTACACGGCGGTATCTGGGTATCCCATGAATCTTTAAGGCCAAGTTGCATCATTGTTTTCTTCACATATGATAGCCACTTGACCTTGTGGCTCACATCCAAATTCATTATCTCCGTTAGAGCTAAGGCATAGTTAGTGAGCTCTTCGGTACGCCGTATGCGAGCCCAGAAGAGCAAAGGTCGTAGCCTGGCTATAGCTCCAAATGGACGCCTACCCATGTCGTGCATTAATGGTATTAAAGGAGTGTTTCGTGGGAGCATCACCAGATCCCTCAGAAATTTGTGCTCTGACCTGCTTATTTCATCCACATTTTCAAACCCCCATAGCTCGGCTCCATACAGAGCCGAGCTAACTGCTTTTGCTTCATAGACTGCGAGCGCTGGGGCAACAGGCCTACTATATGAGGAGCGATGTTCTTTGCTTATTGCCCCAGTCACGCGTCTATGATTCAATAGCATTTTAGCTATATGGGGCCTCCAGAGCATTTTGTCCGAGAGTCGGATGCCCAAATATTCAAAACTCCCGACTCTCTCAAGGGGGGTACCATTAAGTAAAAAGTTGTTCCTGAAGGATTTAGGAGGGTTGAAAGCCATAAGCTTTGTCTTCGTAGTATTGATAACTAATCCCAGAGCATCACAAAAGGATTGATACCTACTCAACAGTTTTTGAAGCCCAACTGGAGTCTTTGCCACCAACAAAGTATCGTCGGCGAACAGGAGTGTTGGCACTTTATCACCCACCAAGATTGGCGCGTCGGCTGGGTCCTCCTGGAGAAACTTCACCACCCCGTTCACATACAAAGAGAACAGGGTGGGAGCCATCACGCAACCCTGGCGCACTCCCTTGCCAACAGGAATCTGCTCCGTTAGCTGCCCTTGGGCACCCCATCTCACTTGAGCATAAGTACCCTCGTGGAGACGTATTAGTAAATTAAGAATTAATGGTGGGATGCCCATATCATTTAAAATCTGCCACAATTTATTCCTCGGTACCAGGTCAAACGCTGTTTTAAGGTCAATAAATGCCATATAGAGACTACCTTTCCCAATTACAACAACTTTCCAATATATGAGCATTAGCCTAAAAACCTGATCAATTGTCCCGGTATTGGCCCTAAAGCCCGCCTGGTATTGCGAGAGGATATCCTCCTCAACCGCCCATGATTGTATTTTCTGCAGGAGAACCCTACCTAGCACCTTTTGCATTACATCAGTTAGGCTTATTGGCCTATAATTCGAGGGTTCTTCCTTGTCGCCTTTTTATAAATAGGCACCACCTCTGCACCTTTCCAAGAGTCTGGAACTGGGCATCCTGCAGCTATGGCATTAAACAAGAAGTAAAAATAACACGACCACCCTCTAGGATCAGACAAAAATAAATCACTCCGGCAGGCCGTCCGGTCCTGGGGCCTTAGCGGGAACTAGCTTCAGGATTGCTGACTCTATTTCGACCCGCGAGAAATGTTCTCTATTGTTCCCTATAGGAGAGATGTCAGGGGTGCTGCATAGCTCCTCCAGACATCCATCCTCTGTAGGGGAATACAGGTTCACAAAATGGTTATACCAATCCAATCCAGCAATATGATTGGGTATGGTATTTAAGTTCCTATCTTTTCCCCGACTCACTAGGGACCAAAAGAGATTCTTATTTTTACTCAGACTAGCATCCTTCAGTTCTAACCAATATCGTTCGTCCCACTCAATCTTAGCTTTATGTAGGGCTACTTTATAATCTTTCCTAGCACTTTTAACTCCAGAACAGTTTTTATTTCTGATCGCTAGGTACAAGGATTGTCTTTTATGTTTGCAATCTAAGTTGTACCAAAGATTTTGTGTTTTGTGGTGGACACGCAAAGTCCTGTCTTTACAATGAGCCTGAAAGTACGAGCTAAGTGTCTCTACAGTACTGACGTGGACTATCGAGATCATATCAAGCTTAGATTTATCCAAAGCCACAACACTAAGTTCTACTGTTTTCTCGGACAAGATTTTACGAATAGCCAATAAGTTTTCTTCGTGCAAAGAGACCCTATTCCACTTAAGATGCCTCTTACAATTAGAGGAACGATGTTAGCCGTATAAGTTAGTGCCCTACTAGTCGTGGATTTTGTATGGAAACCCAAGGGTTGGTCATGGTCATGCATAAGGGATTATGGTCGCTATCAATCGTAGCACCTACAAACATGTCAGTCTTCTCGTCCCATAAGTTTACATCTAGTAAAATATAATCTATTCGAGAAGGACAGCCAACTCTATTAAAGGTATATGCCCCCTTTTTATCTGAGGGAGTCCTTCCATTTGTTGCCCTAAGATCGAACTCTGGGTGGCCAGTGCATTAAGTTGAATGGCTAGACCAGTCCATTTTTTAATGGGGGATAAATTAAGTCGAGGTATTATCCTTTTACCATCAGCCCTATCGTACTCCATCAAATCATCTGAGCTCAATGGGCTCGAAAGTGCAATTTAAATCACCTGCAATCATAATACGATTTCCTGGCGGGCAGCTGGATAATGCCTGCTCTAAAAGCGTGATAGTGGGTGATTGGTTACCCCCCTTAGTTCCTCTGCTATAGACAATAAACAACTCCAAAATATCCCCGCCATTTGGGCCCCTGATAGTCAGTCTCAAAATGTCGTGAGTTGGAAGTGGGTGCATATGAACTTGGCAACCCATGGCAATATTCACCCATACGATCAAACCTCCTGAGGGGCGCCCTCTCCCCACAGTGGTAGCTGGAATGCAGTAACAAGCAAAACCTGTTTTATGTAAGGGCGCAAGACTCCATGTCTCTTGGAAAATACAGATGTCAAATCCCTCAATTAATTCATTAAAATGAGGGAGTATAAGTTTGTTTTGCAAACCTGCAACATTCCACGATAAGAGCCTAAGTTTGTTAGACGAGGGAGTCATGGCTAAACTATCATTTGCCAGATCAAGCAAATTTAGTTGTGTTTTGCGGGCCAGACACTTCAGGGTGAATTAAAGGTTTGTCTAACCCCGTCTCACATGTCTTCTGACTGAACTCAGTATACGGACTTAGTCCCATATTCCCTTCAATTTCCAGTACGTTGTTATGTCCATCGGGAATTAATAAGGGATTTTGTATATTATCTAATGTTTCAGAATTTAATAAAGAAAGTTGTATGTCATACACAGAGCTACAAGTGTTGGTAGTTTGGACTATATTAGGGGGATGGATGGTTTCTAGTCAGTCAACTGCTTCTAAGCACGACCCTTGTTCCAAAGTGCCAATTGTACCACCCCTGATGTGCGAGCGGATACTCCTAAATTGTATAGATGAGCCAGATGGGGGACAAGATCTAAATTCCAAGGCAAGAAGGTTCTCTGCTAGGTCAATAGAACATAATGTAAGTTCTATAAAATCATGTGTTTGGGCTGGGGATGAACATCTACGGGTGCAAATAATATCCTCCCGTATCACAGAGCGACAACCCCTTACTTGTCGAATCCAGTGTATCACTTTATTTTTTAGGGAGTCTGAGCTCTCGTGAACACCATTTAGGCTAAGTTTAGGGACATTAGTCATATGAATAGTTTGGCACGATAGATATGGGGTAATAGATGGATAGCGAGTCTGCTGCTGTGGATTAACAACAGAGTTTCTGTCCAAGGATATGCCAGTAGGTATAACTTGCTCCGATCTCAGACTGGGTATCAACCTATTTAGGCATTCTCTAGATGTCAATCCCTGTGTAACAAAATTTTTTTTTAGGTACAATATTATTTCTGTTGCTATATAATTTCTGGCTTTGGAAACTGGGATCGTAGAGGATGTAGGGCATGACCTGACAAACCCACTTGGATTATCCCTTTCAATTTGAAGTGTCTTAGCCGTTAATTCCCTATTCCTATTAGGAAGAGAAGGATTACTTAGGTACTGCGGAAAAAGTGTGGCCAGAGGTAATAAGGTTTTGATCATTACAGTGAGATCTTCAATCATCTGTCTCATGGTGGATATTTCCCCCTTGAATAAATCAATAGATGTATAATCACCATGAGGAACAGGAGTCCGTAAATCTACACTGCCTCGCAGATGTGACAGTACTTGGGCTGTATTTGTTAGCTGTATGTCTGTACCTGTACCTAAATTAGAATCAGGCGCAGCTAGCACATCAAACCTATTTGAACAAGGAACTGTGGGATAAGAAACACATACATCCAAGTCAGTGTTAGGAACTGGATCTTTATTAGCCTCATCCTGTGAACCCTCTATTAAAACAAGTGAGGTATTGCTGTTGTTTTCGGAATTGCCCTTTCTAAAAACTTTCTGAAACATAGCGGGGATAATGACTGGGCATAACGGACTTGCATGGGCAGGTGAAGAGCAACCACTACTACGTGCAGACAAGGGTTCTGAGGCCAGGATGTCCTCACACTCAGTGATAAGAGTGTCAATTCTATCAATGACACAATTACCAGCTGAGCGTTTCTTATATTTCCTAGCCTTCTTTCCCTTACCTACACCACTATTGGTATTACAACCTGCCTCTACGCTTTCCATAGATTTCCGTTTCCCCATAGCTCTAGACGAACAAAAGGCAGTTCTAGGTAGTAACCCTAACACAAAAGATAAAGGGAAACACCAGTGACCATCAACAACAACAAGATACAAAACCAGTTTAAAATTTACACAGTCCAATCACAATGAGAATCTGCAGGCCAATTATGTTTGCTTCAGCTTCAATTTCCCCATGTGAAAATGATGTTTTGCACAGTACCTTATCCAGATGGAAATGTTCGACCCGACTTGTTAAGGGGGTGGCCCTGCCCTGCCTCTTCCTGGCAAGGACGGGCCCGCCCTTGGCCCGGCTTCGCCCGGGCTCCGCCCCGCGCGCGTCCCGCGTCGCGGTGGAACCGGGCGCTTTTGAGCGCTGAATCAGCAAAGCACCTCCCTCCTGGGAGTGCACGAAGGCAAGAGGCTTGTGGTCAGTGTAGTCCCCCCAGCAGCCACAAACAGCTAGGCGTCCTGCGTCGCGGTTGAACCGGGCGCTTTTGAGCGCTGAATCAGCAAAGCACCTCCCTCCTGGGAGTGCACGAAGGCAAGAGGCTTGTGGTCAGTGTAGTCCCCCCAGCAGCCACAAACAGCAGGGCGTCCCCGCGTCGCGGTGGAACCGGGCGCTTTTGAGCGCTGAATCAGCAAAGCACCTCCCTCCTGGGAGTGCACGAAGGCAAGAGGCTTGTGGTCAGTGTAGTCCCCCCAGCAGCCACAAACAGCAGGGCGTCCCAAGAATACGCATTTCAGTAGATATCCTTGAAAAGGTGCCACCGGCCGTTCCTGCTCAGGGAAAGTTCATTTGCTGTCAGTGCCCCACCACACTCACAGGTCTGCCATTACCCTGCCTGTCTTCTGGGCCGTACCACCGGGCGGTGGAGGGGGGCCAAGCCCCCGTGTAGTTCTCGCGCCCGTCGCTCCTTCACTTCAGGTGACGACTTAATGGCCTCCTATATCCGTTTTGTTATGGGAGTGACTTGCGGGAGGGAGCTGGGGCTGTAGCAATTCAGAGAATCTTCCGCAAGCACTGACAGACGGAATCCCCGTTTCCAAGAATGAATGAGGATGAATGAGGATGTACCAGTCCAAGTCTTATATTGTCCTTAAGCTGTGCATCTTTAAGGTGCCATGGGTCAATTCTTGGGGGTAATATGTGGTCCCTCTCTGGACCTATCAGCTGAGCCTCAACCGGGGAGTGGTTGGATATGCCCCGCACAACATGCTTGACCCCCCTAAAATGTCCCAGATAACGGAACTGTGTGATCAAGTAGTCTAGTCTAGAAAACCCTCCATGTGCTGCTGATATATGTGTGTATTGTTTAAGGGTCTGATGGTGATGATGCCATACATCGCCCAAACCCATTATGTCTATAAAGTCTCCTAGGGCTCCTACCCTTCGCCCAGAGGATGCCCCCTCCAATGTGTCCATGTCTGTTGAGATCACATCGTTCATGTCTCACCCCAGTATCAGCTGTCCCTCCAGTAGATCCAGGAGTAGTGCTCCTAGCTCATCCAGTGTTGAAGCCTGCAACCAAGGTGGGACATAAACTGAACAAAAGTTGAGTGCCCGTCCTTCCCAGTGACCACTCACCACTACAAATCTCCCACTTTGATATGTTTGGGGTTTCCTTTGGCATGAAAGGGAGTGTTTTCTTACATAATATCCGCACTCCTTTGGAGCCAGATGTATATCCCGCGTGTGCCAAAAGCTTGTACCCCAGCCTATCGAGTGCCTTGATTTGGTTGCCTTTTAAATCCGTTTCTTGAAGTAAAACAATGTCTGGGGCATGCTTTTTTATAAATTTCAGTACTAGTGAGCACTTAAGTTTGCCGTTGAGGCCATTAACGTTCCAGGACCACACTTTCATCTTTTGCGTCTGTGGGTCGACTATGGTAACACCTATTTTCCTCCCTCCCCTCTTCTTTTACCTGCATGTATTCTAGCAACTGTTCCATCCTCCTACTCCCTTTATCTCTACACTGACCTCTCATTCTTATTCGAGTCTGAACACTACATTTCTCAACAAAAAACATGAAACCATTCCCCTTTCCCCAACGCCGACCACCTCCCCTCACTCCTGCTAACTTGGTTGCGTGTTCCCCAACAACCCAACCCGCAGAGCGCCTGTTGCCCATTCCAAATCATTGAGTAACAACAGTATGGGGTGTCTCAGCCACTACAGGACCCTCGGTAATTGTTCAACTCTTTTCAACCCCTATCAATAAACAATCCTTGTACGTAGTCCCCAAGTGTTCCAGGCCGGTACTATCTAAATTGGGTGGCATGATACTTTCTTTACAGTTCCCAATAGTTTGATCAAGTCAATCTTCTCTATTCGGTGTGCTACTCCTGTATGTTACATTATCTTTGTCTTTTCCTCTTACCTTGAGAGCGGCCCAATGACAGAACTTTCTTCAACCCCACCTACTTCCTGCAGGTCCGATGGAGTGGGTTTCACCTGCAATTCAACTTCTCTGATCTCTATTCTGGGCTCTCGCGGCCCCGTCCTGGCCCTTTGGATCGCCTCTTGTTCACCGTGCACAACCCCTCCAGCCATTCCCAGGCTTCTTCCGGTGTTGTGAAGTGTCAGGTTTTGTCTTCTGCTATTACTCAGAGCTTCACCGGAAAGAGCATCATACATTTGAGCTCCCTCTCTCTCAGTTCTCTCTATACCGCTTCTAAGCTTCTCTGTTGTTGCTGGACTTGTATTGTGAAGTCGGAAAAAAGACAGATCCAGGCATTTTCATATTGTATATCACTTTTGGATCATGCCGCTTGGAGGGCTGCGTCTCGGTCCCGATAGTTAAAAAGTCTTGCTATTATTGTGTGCGGGGGGGCCCAGTCGGGGTCTTGGCACCGGGGATCTGTGTGCCTTTTCCACTGAGAACATTTTTTGATAGTCTTTTGGGCTTTAGTGTGTTCATAATGAGATATTCCACAAATAGGTCCACACTGGGAACCTCTGTCCCCTCTGGGACCCCCACCACCCTGATGTTATTCCTTTTAGCCCTTCCGTCCTGATCCTCCAGCTTCGTAGCCATTGTCGAGGTCTATTGCGGCAGTGTCTGCACTTGCTCCTCCAGCCTCTTCCTCATCGACTGGAGTTGGGATATGTGCATTTCTGCTTCTGAGACCTTATCACTTAGCTTGTGAAGGCTTGACCTGATAAGGTTGACCTAAACCATTACGGCATAAATTTTGGGCCCCAGAGTGTAACATCTTTAATCGCCACCATAATTGCCCCTAGTGTGGGTTCTCCTGCCCCATCCCCCTCCGCCTGTCGCATAGGTCTTGGAACAGCATAGTTATCCATCTTGCTGGATTGCGGTGCTCCTGTGCCCTTTGGCTTCACCATCGTTGAATTGCTGTTTGGGGGGGCTTCCAGATAGTATGCTTCTGCACGCCCAACTCGCCTCCACTGTGCGCCCGCAGTGGGCCACATCTATGCCACGGGCTGCTCTTCTTCGCACCCAGAATGGGCCTCTCAGCTAATCCAACTACAATTGGTCCTGAATCACAACCATTGGTGGGCTGCTGACACGTCTCGTCACCTCACTATAGGCTTTGCCAACTATCTGCTTCAGCCCTTGTGGTCTTGTCTACGCTCAGTTGGGCCCGTACTCCTGGCCCTTACTATAGGTGTCACACGGCACTGCTGTTTCAATCTGTGTCCTTCTTTCACTTTGGGGTGTACTTATGCTCTATAGGGGGTGGGGGTGAGGGGGCCTTGTAATTTAGCCCACACCTCCACTGATACCAGACCCCCCACCTTCGTAAGGGCTGCCGATCACCGCCGCACGAGGAGCGGGGCCCACCTCCATTCTTGCCTGGCGCTTTGTTTAATGAATTTAAGCCTGTGCCTTAGGTCATTGCGCGGCTACGTCTTGTCCCTACTAAGTTCACAGGCCCTCTGTCGTATTCTTTTGAAGTTATGGTTGTGCTGCCAACCCGTCCTCCTCGGTTGGCTCTTGGAGTGGGGACGGAGTCTCTGAGGTGGACCCCCAGTGCTTCACCTAATGGGCTGCCCCTCCGTGTCCCGGGATGCAGGTCCCAAGTGTTCCTTGCTGCAACGGGCCAGACCCTCACTGTCAGCCCACGGAGAGGGAGGGGCACCAAGGCAGGATCAACCTCCCTACCTCCGAGGTCGGGATAACGGCTCCTCCTCTTCTCTCTGGGCGCCATGATCTCCAGGGGCTGGCCTCTTCTTTGTCCCAGTGTGGCTTCCTGCTGAGTCACATCAAAGGTGGCTGTCGTCGCCCTCGCCACCTTGGATCAGCACTCCTGATATCACCGCCTGGGTCGCAGCGCAGTCCCACCACACACCTTCGCACTTTCCGGCTGTGGATGCTAATTAGGGGACTCCCATGTTGAACGGATGTTGAACGGAAGTTGGGGTTTACCGAGTGTGAGCTCGGAGCTCTGCTAGAGTGCGACCATTCCTGTTTGTGGTCAAGCCAAGCCCCCTCCCACTTCAATGTAAACCAATTTGGGAAAGGTGTTCAACACTAATGGGATGTAATTTACTACTCCTATTCCAATCTAAACAAATTTGGGGAAGGTGTTGGGCACTAAAGAGGTGAAATTTACTATTCCCAGTAAAATTAAAACCAATTAGAGAAAGGAGTTGGACACCAAATGGTTGAAATGTACTATTACCACTCCAATCTAACCCAACTTGGGGAAGTTGTTGTACTCTAAAGGGGTGGCATTTACTATTCCCACTCTAATCTAAACCAATTTGGGGAAGGTGTTGGACACTAAAGGGTTGAAATGTACTATTACCAATCCAATCTAAACCAACTTGGGGAAGGTGTTGAGCACTAAATGGGTGTAATTTACTACTCCACTCCATTCCAAACCAACTCAAGGAAGGAGTTGGACACTTAATGGGTGACATTAACTATTCCCACTCCAATGTAAGCCAATTTGGGGAAGGAGTTGGACACTAAAATGGTGAAACTTAATATTCCCACTCCAATATGTACAAACTCAGGGAAGGTGTTGGACACTAAAGGGGTGACATGTATTATTCACACACCAATCTAAACCAATTTGGGGAAGGTGTTGGAAACTAAAGTGGTGACATTTACTATTCCCACTCCAACCTAAACCAGCTTAGGGAAGGCGTTGGTAACTAAAGGGGTGAGATTTACTATTCCCACTCCAATCTAAACCAACTTGATGAAGTTGTTGGACACTAAAGGGGTGAATTTTACTATTCCCACTCCAATCTAAACAAACTTAGGGGCTCATTACGATGACGGACGGAAGCCCATCCGTGCTGGTGGAGGAAAACCGTAATGTCTTCTGCCCCAGGTGCGGTCATTGCGACCACCAAATCACAATGGCCCAACAGAGGCCTTTTACCGTCCGCCACGGTCTGTCAGGCTCCGCACGTTTTTTGCATACGCAAGGGTGGCGGACGGAGCAAACAGAGCAGGACTGGCGTGCGGAAACACGTTCCGTCCGCCAACCAGATCACGATGTTGCAAACAGCCCTTCCCACCACAGCATAAAAACCACCACGTTGCGGATGGCGGCAATACAACAACGGAGAGGAAGATCCGACACAGAAGCCATCTAAACCACCGGAGCCACCATGGATCCAGCGCCACAGGCCTTCCCGCTGCTCTACCTGCTGCACCTCCGGCAGATAAGATGCCGCCGCGCTCAACAGCAGAGGTACGTACCAAACATCTCCACGCATGCAACCCCTGGACAACTACAACTCCCAGCAAGAGTGGCGGCACCACGATGAATGTGGAAACCTGCCAAATGCAAGGTGCGAGGCCCACCCAATCCCCATGAGTGACCCCCGGTGTCCCAGAAGGCAATTGGGGCCAATGCCGAGCCCCGCAGTTGCAGAGCGCGCACACCGCAACATCATGAAATGTACACCGCCGAAGGCTCCCATTGGCTGATGGCTCATCCGCATAGTGTGTACCACATCGCTGCGGCCCGGAAGCTGCGACCGCAACCCTGCAACATTCAAGTGGGGCCAATGCGTGTCATCGCTGCGGATGCCAGCTCCCACGCATGCGAACACATACTGCATTTGCATTGGCGCCCTGCGAATTACATCACACATCACAGCTCATTTGCCCAAAGTGATTGGTGCATCCCATGTGTAATGTTGTGGGGTACGAGGCCCCCATGCATATAAGGTAACCAAACAGACACTGTACTTGTATGGGAGAACTGGCCCTGAAATGAGGGAAGGATTCAAAAAGGACAAAGGTCTCTCGCACTGTACCAATGTTGTGTAAAGAAACATCCTACCCGTGAACATCGCTTGTATATCCCTTGACATCTGACTGGCGCCTCTTCACCAGGGGTCGTCCTGTGAAGGGCCAGTGATGCAGGCAGAGAATCTAACGTGTCCATTGTCTGCAAATCAGACATACTTGTAATCCCTAGCACTCCCAACACACGTACTGGTGTGGCGTGCAGTGTGCCTAGCTGCCATTGCCTGCAAATGTTCCCACACACGTCCCGAGTCAGTGCTTCTCCAGACCAAACGCCCTCAAGAATCCTACCCACCAGTATGGATGACATGTGATTACCACACCTTGTAAACCTCATTGGCTTCCGTGACATTCCCTGTAGACTGATGTATTTACATACTTGCATGACTGATTATCTCTGTACAATGTGTGCGTGACGTAAAGTACTGTCATACCCTACCCTGATATCAGTAGCGCCATACAACAAATGAAATGCACATGAGCGAGTGGCCATGGAGAGATGAGGGGTGCTGGACGAGGGTGGCAGAGAGGGAAGTCGAGGAGGAGGCCATGAGTGGGAACATGAGAAGTGTCACTTGCCTGATACTCCCACCTCAGGTAACCTCCTCCTCCCATCATGAGGACCCTTCATGGATAAACACATTACATGAGAGTGATAACATCTAGAAAGAGAATTTGGAAGAAAAAGAATGCATCTCCCTGGCCCTTGTAAAACTGAGGAGAGATAAAGGAGGGCCCTGAAGCAGGCCTGGCGAGAGACACAAGTGACAAATCGGGCACGCAGTGGCCCACCCGAATGCCTCGTTGGACCACACAAATAAAGAGCCGGCCCTGCCTGGGAGACATACCTGGGAGACATACCAATTGTTGATGGGAGCCATTGATGGAACACACATTGGCCTCGTACCACCACAGGCAAGTGAACCCATCTATAGGATCCTCAAACACTACCACTCCATCAACATGCAGGTGGTACGACAGGCGGAGCAGATCATCTCACACGTGAGTATCCGGGGTCGGCACATGACTGCTACATCTGGTGGACCAGCAACATCACCCCCGCTTCCAACCCACACATGCCCAGTGACGATGACAGTGGTGAGGAAGAAGGCCTTGACCAACGACAACAGCTCATCGTCAACTACTTCCGTTGAGTGTGATTCAACAATGATCGACTATTACTGTGTCTGTCTGCCTTGCTGTTGTCTCACAGACTTTGACAAATGTTCATGTGAGTTCGTACACATACTGGACTATGCGCAGGATTTGGGAACCTGTGCATGCAGGGACTGAGCACAACGAAGCACCCCTATGCACAGGACACCATTGCCATACTGCCTCACTTGCTCTCCTACTCACTCTGAGGCATTCAAGCGCCTGTACACAAGCAGACAAGTCGAACACAAGAAACGTTTCCAAATGTGAAGTTTTTACTACAGTGTCAAAGCATGCAACATACGTGCCACAACAGGTTGAAAATGCATGAGTACCCAACTAGTAACCACAGTGACATGTCCATTTAACATGAAGCAAGATGTCACATCAATAATCACTCTGGACGTAGAACCACGAGCATATCCCCCCACCCCTTGCAGGTAGGAGTTGTATGGGATGTCCCTGGTCTATGGGCTTTGTCAGCAGAACGCATCGCTCTGCCTATGTATGGTGACATTTGCAACACATTTGCTGTGTCGCTCTCATCCCTGGATGGATCACTCTCCAAGTGTGGGGCATCTAGCCCGCATTCCCATGTCATCCAAAGGGGATCCATGTCCTCTTGCAGCTGTGAGACTTGGTTGGGTCGGGGTGTCAGGGCCACACCAGAATAGAATGACAAGGGACAATGTCCTCCGACCACGGACAGAATGTACAGACAGTGATCTAGGACCGTGCAGAGGACAAGCTCTGCGGACACCTCCCATGTGACAGACATACACTAAGGTACTTGCAGGGCACAGGTCCCAAAAAAATAAGTAGGAGGACTGACCATGTAAGACAAAATGCAAATGACCTCACAACGTTACGACGTAGCGCTAAGGAAGAAGTAAAATAGTGCGACAGAAATGATTTGTGCAAATACTGGGACAGACTAACCCATCTGACAGTCTCACAGTGTCTGCATTGATACACAAGGACAGAACACAGGCAAAAGCATGCCTCCCTTAAGTCCCTGTGAACAGAAGGCAAACTGTGTGCCTATGTTTCCCTCTGTGGCATCCACATTCAAATGTAAGGCTCAAGGCGGCCCCCAGTCAGCATGTACAAACAAAAGGAGGCCGGATGGCCCCTTTACTTCGGCACGGCTGGAGGTGAAAAAAGGCTCACTCGCTGCCTGCATGTTGCTGCAGAGAATGGAGAGCAGTCAACGTGCAGGTGCTGCTGAACGTGTCCCGGTAACTGGAGAGTACACCGGGACAAGTTATGCAAATTCCTGTGGGGACCAGCATCCTGGCAGGGGGAACGGCGTCCACCCCATGTAAAGAGGGGGGGGGGCCATGTACCTGCATGTACACCCGACTCGAGCCCTGGGTACTTGCAAAACAACAACGCCATGTAATCTTTGTGCACCACATCTGCATAATGGAAGCCGGGCCCATGCCAGACAACAATGTCCACGACGGTCAGATGACAGACTCCACTTGCTCCGGTCTGTGGTACCAAGTGAGACAGCCCGCAGAGCTCAGCATAGTCTAAGCCAATGTCGACAGGGCTAAAGTCAGAGAGCTGGATGACAATTCCCGTCAGGAGGCGTGAAGAAAGGGATACAAAAATTGAATTAGTCACCAACAGTCCCTGTTGCTTTTAAGTAGTTACAAATCCAAGAAGTCACAAGCAGCTTCGAAGGCAATCAGTTCCAAAAGACGATCCAATTCATCTTCAGCGAAGAGGACCGCCATCCAATCCAGCAGTATGAAGGAACAGATGTGCTCCTTGCACCACGAGGTTGAAAGGAGCATCCCATCGCAACCTGGGAGAGGTTCGATGTAGGCATTGCACAGGAGCCATTGCGCTAACGCACAAGCGCAGCTGTCCACTGCCTGACACATTGTAAGGCATCCCATAAACGTGTCTCACCGAAGCAGTCTTGCACATGGACCAACAAAGGAGTCACCCACAGCTCATGATCCAGGTCGGCAAGGCATGTGTTTGAAAGGCAGACATCCATGGCCCACTCAAACAGACATCTCCTGCAGGAAAAGACAGGTTGCACGCAAGTGAAATAGGCATTGCGGAATGTTAGCCCATAACTGATGCCCAGCACAGCCAAATGGGACACATCCAAAGAGAAGCTGCATGTGGGCACAGTACAGTTGCAACTGCCCGGGCTCAGCCTGGACCACAGGACGGTCAGACATGGCGTGAGAGCAATCTCAGAACCAGCACTCAGCTGTACAGCAAAAGTAATGAACTGAGACCGCTAAATGCAGTGTTGAAATTTGGAGCAATCACACCCGGTGGTACACCCGGAAAAGCATGGAAGGAAGGGACAAGGCCAGAGCCCATAAGTCTGATAAAAAGTGTGCAACGGCCTTCAGCATCAGACGCTATCAATAATTTGTGTGTCAGTTCACTGCGAAAATAGTGGGAGAGCCGTGTTCAGCAGTGACTGAATAGCGCGGGACGGTCAAGACACCTGCAATTCGAAGGTCTCCAGTCTGGTGTGGGAGCGACTACTTGTGTAAACAGAGGCCCATTGTGCATGCACACTTATTGAAGTATGATTTTGCTGTGTGAATGTGAGGCCACAAATGACTATCCACAATCACTCATGGGGTAGTTAGCTGAACAGTGCCACAAAAAGGACACGTCGTGCAACAAATCCTATATACGTGATGCCTGGCCTGTGCACGCAGCTGTTGTGCTCATGCAGGAACAGCGAAGTGCGTTTTGAAACCAGATTTGGCGTGTGCATGTTGTCGGGACTGGTATTCATGTGGTTGAACATGCATAAATCGCACGTGTATTCTGAAAATCCCTGTGCAACGGTACTTGAGTGTGTTAATGCGACAATGTCCACATCGTCCACATGACAGGATGTGGTGTGATGCTGGCTCCTGTGGGCACACTGCTAAGGATTACATTTGTCTGCGCTATGTGATCTGTGACAACTTCCGTCATGTCTATGTTGATGTTCTTAGGTGGATGGGAGCACACTGCTTCACCTCCCAGCACAGTTCATCCCTTAGCATTCTGGTAAATGCAGTTCAGTCATGATGCTTACTTCTCATGGGACTGAGGTGTTTCCCCTGAGACGGGCAGGGAGAGGTACAGAGACCCGAGTAGTTACGGCATGACGTCATGCCAGGTGAGCGTTAGGGAGAGGTACAGAGACCTGAGTAGTTACGGCATGACGTCATGGCAGGTGAGCGTTGTGGGGAAGTGAAATCCTTCGTGGATTCATTTTGTCTCTGGAAATCACTCCTTTGGAGACTCATGTGCAGCAACATCGTTGTGCTGTCATCTGGGTTTTGAGTGGAAGATTTCCAATGTTAGATGCAAGCCAAAGTTGCTGCTTCCTTTTCTTATGCAACTGACAAACATTGCCAAGGCCAGTAGTCCGGAGTTGTAGTAGGTATCATGTTCCTTGTTGTCTCATGTATCTGGGTGCAATGGCAGTGACAGGAAAATGTCAGTGGAGTATCACAATATGCTAAGACCAGATTAATGTCAGAGGTTTTTGGGCCACACCCTTAATTACATTGGCCAGGCTCCTTTGAGGGACCCCCCAGTTTTTTCATCCCGCTTAAAGCCCTGGGTACCTACATTGCTCGTTATCGATGTGACATGGCTAAAGGGCCAATTTCATATGTACCGATGTTGTATTTCCGAGGACATGTCCTCTGGTACTGACTTGTTGCTCATCCGATTCAGTTAATGCTTGGACATTAGTGTCTTTTCGATATGTATCTGACTACTCTGCTGCCACTTCATGCTTTGTGTTGTGCTTTTTGTGCTTGCCTCCTGTGGTTTTGTGAGGTTTGACAGAGTTTCCATGCATGTGTTGTGTTGACCCGAGTTTTTCTGCTTTGAGGCAATGGGACTTGCACATTGGCTTTTTGTGGTCGCATTCTTGTATTCTGCTCTTCAGTTGCATGTTCCTTCATCAATGACACTGTAACTCATGTGGCCTCTGGATGGATTTCTCTGTATGTGCATGGCCTAGAAACTGATGGGGGTTTCCAGAGTTGGCTACGAAGTGCGGAATGTGGGGCTCATTTGGCTCCATGCTGTTTGTGAGGGGAGACAGAGGGCCTTGTGGGAGTTGTGGTCTTGCTGTCAGGGCTCAACATCCCCCTTCCCAGTGAGATGGCTAGCTACCTGTTGGGAGGCACTGTCGACGGTGTTAGCTGCCACCTGGCTGTGGGGTGGGGAGGGTGAGCCATGCTGTTTGGGAGGGAGGCCAGGGTGCATGAGCTGACCACCTACCTGTGAGGTTGAGCTGATTAAGGAAATGCTGTCCTTGTGACTCATTCATATTGTAAGCTTGCATTCCACATACGTTTGATGTGGCCGGGCGATTGAAGCTCATTTGTTTTGCACAACGGTGTATTGTAGTGTGATGTGATCATTTTGTTGGTACTTACCAGCCTCCAGTCCCCCCTTGATTCATGTGAGACTCTCTGGATGCATGATGACAGGCACCTTCTCCTCCCATTCGGTGAAGGTTGGTGATGGAATGGGGGGCCGCCACCAGTTTTCTGTGCCGCCGCGTGGTTCCTCTGGGCCCGTAGCTTGAGCCGGCCCTTGGGGTCGCACCACTGCTTCCTGATGTCACGCCCAGTGCGTAGGGTGGTCCCTACAGCATTGACTTTGCTGTGGATCCTTGCCCGCATCTGATTCTTGCACGCAGGTGGGGTGTGTTGGACCAGGTGCCCGAACAAATGTGGTTCTGCCCTGATTGTCTCGTCTACCATCACTTTCGACTCTGAGTCAGTGAAGTTGGGCATTTTCTTGGCTGGCATGGTGCAAATGAATGAGGGGTGCAGGGTGCAAGGTGATGTTGGAGATATGTGTAGTGTGTGCGGTGTGTGGGTGGAAGTGGTGTTGTGTGAAGATAGGTGGGTGTGATGTTGTGCAGTGTGAGTCAATGGTGTCCTGTCTTTCTGTCTCGGCTTGTGGTGGGCAAAGGCTGCTGGTCCAGGTAGGGGTCGGTTTTCTACTGTGGTATGTGGGTGTGTCCACATGAGTGATGACCTCCAGATGTCTCTTCCATGCTGCGCATGGCTTTCCCTACCAGGAGCAAGTTGGAGTGTATCATTGTGGTGTGTGTTGTGATTGTGGGTGGCAGGGGGTACAGGCACACTTCGGGCATTGTTGTGAAGTTGGTTCCGTCCGCCATTCATTTGGCCTATGTGCGTGCGCGGCGGTCGGACGCAGTGCTCGGTCCGCCAGCTCCGCATTCTCATCGTATTTGGCCGTGCGGTCATGCAGCAGCAGGAGCGACCTTTTCAAGCCTTTGCACAGCTTTCCCCGTCCGACGCGGTCGGATTTGCAGCTTTTCCGACCGTGGTGGATGGTCTTTTGTGGCATCCTTCCGCCGCGGTCTGAGTCTGCGTACATTGCATCGTAATTTGTCCGACCAAAATTCCGCGGGTCATGCGGGGGGATTCTTCCTGATACCATGGCGGTCGGAGGGCTTTTCCGTCCGTCATCATAATGAGCCCCTTAGTGAAGGTGTAAAAAACCTAAAAATGTTAATTAAATCCAAATCAAAATAAAACTTTTCACCTATAATATACTATTTTACAAATACAAAATACACAGTTAATACTACACATTATCACACTTAAGTGAATTATACATTTTTCTAAAATTGTATATTTTAACACACTAATCTAAACTACAATTATTTATATAAAAATTAAATTAAAATATAAAATATATTTTTTATTTAGTAATAACATTTCCAAAATTGTCATTAATATTTTCTACCATTCCTAAAATACTTAACAGTACAACTAAACATTTTTTTAAAAACAGACTTTCTAAAAGAAATTCACAAAATGTTTTATATTTTTGACATTATACAAATGTTTAATTTCTTTCCTTTCTAAATATTATTTGTACATTTTTTAAGACAATAAATAATTTTAATTTAAACATAAATGAATATTATATAAATCCTTTCACATTCTTCAAAAATATTGTTAATAGGTTGAAACATTTAGTATTTTATTTCCAAAATGCATGAAAATATATTTTATTTCGCATTACAATTAAAATTAAAATATAATATCATAAAGAACATTTTAAAATGAATAAAAAAACATTTGCATATTTAAATGTATTCCCTTAAAATTAAAACTTATAATGCACATTTTTTTTAAAATCCCCCCTGCTCCTTATCCCCTATTAACCTAACACCCTGCTACTAAAAACAATCCAATTCTTAAAAAAAATTACATTAACAAATAATAACAATTTAAAAATAAAAATTATTCCAAAATTAAAACATAAAAAATATATACACATAGGGGTCAATTCCGATCTCGGCCGGTAGGGCTCCGAATCGGACTCGGCATTGCCGGATCCGATTCGGAGCCCTGTTTCCCGACCGAGTCCGGGCGAGCGAGTACGATGCGAGCGTACGCGAAATCGCCGACCGACTCGTTCGCGGGACCCAACCGCTCCGACCGACTCGCACGGACACGACTCGCACTGCGCAATGGAGACGTTCCCCGGCCGGGTAAGTACGATGCGCGCCTCGAGCAGTCCGACGACTCGCGCCGTCCGGCTCGAAAGAGCAGTCGGAGCCGCACTTTGGGGGTCCGTGTCGGACCCCCCTGTACGCGTAGCCGCGCGAGTCGCACACAGGGGGGACCCATGGGTCCACCCTACATGTGCATGTACGCAGCGAGTCGCTTTGACGCGTACCCGCTGTAGGGGGCGCCCTTGTTCGCCTCGCACCCATTGAGTCAATGGGAGCCCGCGTACGTGTTGTACGACCGGCTCCCATTGACTTCAATGGGAGTCCGACCAATCGAGTCCGAGCAGCATACGAACGCATCGTACTCTGTTCGGTCGGACTGCTAGGGTCCGATTCGGTCGGAAATCTCTCCGGGTCCGGCTCGGTCGGAGAGATTTCCGGCCTGAATCGGAATCGGCCCATTAGAATAAAAAAATATATATTATATACAGTTTTACACAAAAAAATTATATTATATCCAACAATATTTATTGCATTGACATTTTTTACACGGATATTAAAAACAACACTAAAAACAATATTCTTACCTTCCATATTCCTGTCAACGATATATGAGATCCCAATATTCTTGACACGATATTTCTGCAACATGATATTTTGTATCTGATATTTTGTTCAAACACCAAAGATGGCACTGCAAACACCTGCCCCTTCACCTCATTCATAACTTTCAGCTCCCTTTGATGTTTCAGTGATGGAATCCCACACAGAGGTGTGCTAAAGCACCCCTTTCTTAACTAGGGGCGTTCGAAGTATAGTATTTAGTTCCTGATTATTAGCTCCACACTTTCTTCTATACGCTTATACACTCACTTGAGTTTCAAAAATTTTATGCATGTGCACACAATGTGTAGTTTTTTTAGACAGGTACTTTGTATCCTTGTAGCACAGTAACTTACAAGCATTTTGTACACAGGTGGACACTTTGCGTAGCTTTTCCTTGTCATTGACTCAAAACACATTACATTTGTGGTGAAATACATGAAAAAGAGTACATTTTCGAGAAAAGACCAACTTGTGTGAGATTCTGCAAACTTCATGTATTTTTCATAAATTTTGCAAGAAAAACAAGGGGTTTGCAATAAAAACAACTGGTAACTCTGCAAAAAACACTTTCTAACCTCTATTTACTGTAATAAAATTTGACACACCAAAAATATGATAGAGTTCTGTCAGTGATGATCTGCCTCAACCCTGCTTTCTTAGTGCTGGGTTCCATTCAACTCTTCCAATGCACCTCTTTCCTGACCCACAGATATTCATGCTATTCTAATACTAGGACCCCAGAAAAACGCTCTCTCAAGATACTTCAGTCATGATCTGCATCATCCTTGCTATTTCAGAGCTTTGCTTTATAGCTCCGGTAGGCTACCTCTTTCCTAACCTGTAGCAGAATCGCTATTTGCACCACAGGCACCAGTTCTTAACCGATATATGTTATTCCAGACCTGAAGCACTGTCTAAGTTGCAAATTCAGGTATTATTCTGCAAGAGTACCTCAATAATTAGCTTTTGCACCATTTTCCAACACATGCACTCTTATTGGGGAGAGGATGTGGTCTCATGGCTACACTGCCGACTTTGGAGCTGGGAAACCAAGGTTCGAGCCTCGGGGTCGACTCCTCATCCTGTGATTCTGGGCAAATTACTTAATCTCCCCGTGCCCACCCAAAAAAAAAAAAAAATTGAATGTGTCCTTGTGTAACGTAACTGGTGCTCATGTAAAGCGCTCCAATACCTTTGGGTCGAGTTCGCGCTATATAAATCCGCAACAAATAAATAAAATAAAGAGCCCAGGCAAGGGACATCAAGGTTCCCCCAGACAAAACTCAATGTCTTTGGATGACCTGCATCTGTAACAAAAACTTGGGTTGAATGTGAATAATAGAAAAGTCAAACAAGAATTTAAAACTTCAGTGTCTTCCATTCTGGGAATACATATAGTCTAATCCCAATTGTACTGCTAGGCAAGAAACTTTTGCATGTGCTTGTCATACTGTTTGTGCACACCTCTGCTCTTTTCCTCCGACACCCTCATATCAGCTTGCAGGGTATGGGTCTGGAATATCAAGTAGGGAATATCGTTACATCTAAATATGGTAGCCTAAATATTGAGGATAAAAATATCAAGTTATATAGGTATAGATTTTTATATACTTAACTCCACATGTATGTACCTTAACAATATATGTGCCTTCAAGGTATGTAGATGTGGTGTTGAGAATAGCAAATCTGTACTTCCCTACATGCACTTTGCTTTCAGTATTTTGGTCCTCGACATTTTGGCTATAATGTTAAGATATCACAATATTCCCTACTCAATATTCCGAAATATAAGCACTGCAGCACTTTGTTTGTTTTCCTCCCTGCTAGGTCTGTCGTCAGATGGAGCACTATGGGTTGTAGTTGGTCCAGATGTTTGAGGCTCAAGGAGTCGCTGATTCTCTGCTCTCCACCTCAAACCCAAAGGGCTCTGTCAGAGGCCAGACCAGGCGGTAGGTGGAAAAACCAAGAGCAGGGCTTATATGACAAGACGTCCTCTGAGAAGACAAGCAGATGATCTATGCTGTGCCAAGTTTGGAGCTATTTGGCCAAGCAGCGCTGTACAACGAATAAAGTAATATCGGGGCATATTATCAGGAACAGCGTTAAAAATTATCGCCGGTTTAGCGGCAGAAAACTGCCGCTAAAGCGGTGATAATGGGCTTGATAATGCTCTTGAGAATTCCAATAGAAGTCCATGTTCTGGTGTGAACATGGGCTTCTATTGGAATTCTCCAGGGCATATTATCAAGCCCATTATCGCCGCTTTAGTGGCAGTTTTCTGCCGCTAAACCGGCGATAATTTTAACGCCGTTCTTGATAATATGCCCCGTCGTTTTTTTCAATCGACTTCTGCGTTGGAGTTCATACAGATTCAACAGGTGCCACAGCTGTGGGATGGCAAAGCATCATAATGACTGTGCAAGTGATGGGTGTTCAGCCCTACCAATCTGCATCTGCACACGACCATTGAGTGGTGAATACAGTCCCTCTGTGTCTTTCAGTCAGAGTATCACTCTTTCAAGGTCACCCATGGGTGGGACATACTGCAGCTCAGGCTGCTAAAAACCCTTATAATTCCATTCTGAAATCCACAGTCAGTAGTGCTCACAGCACCCAGACTGGTAAGATGAGGTATGGAGTTGATGAGAAGAATTTGTTATGTTACTATTCTTTTCATAAACTCTGTACCTCGTGCTTTCAAGAAGGCCTACCTCAGGGTGCATGGTTCAAAGGACTGGATGGAAGAGTAAATATATGGCAACTAAATGTGGCCAGCTGAATGAATTAGGGTTATTGCCCATGAATAGAGTGGTGTAGTTTTGGAGTAAGAAGAGCTCTTTGCCAACTACAAGCGAATAATTTTCCTTCTGTGCTGTTCATTCAGTGCTCAAGTGTTCACGCAGACACAGTGAAGATATAGAGCACATTCTCTGTTTAACATGTCAGCTCTTACTTCTAGGGCACTAGACTCTTGTTCAACCTGTCGTCCGTCCTGAAAGATGAGTCCATTTGGGCAAGGCCAAACAAGTTTTATCCGGAAAACTTCTTGGATGCTAAGGGTGAATTCTTCAAGCGAGAAGCCTTCATACCATTTTCTGCAGGTAACTACATGCTTGTTAGGCTTTGCGGGTGTAGATGAATTAGCACATTCGGGTAGAGGGGGCAGACATGTCAAATGTAGGCCATGTGATCATTACATACTTGTATTTTCAGTATTGCCAATGTTATGTGTATTTAACTGGGCATAGATAGATGACATAGATAGGCCCTGATTGCAAGTTGGTCAGAATTTTCTGACCCCTGCGTAAACCCATGCTTGCGCATCGATTAGAATTGCGTGTTGGGTGGTATTTACAGCATCTGCTAGATACCAGGTGTATTAAATATCTCACCCTTTGTTACATTCCGGCAGGTCATACCTGCCGGAATTTAACAGGGGAAATCTATGTGTTTATTTTTTGTATGGAGCAAACCTGCATGTTATTCCTTCAAAAAGTGTAACCAATAAATAATGTACTGCAGGGTATTGTTAATTATCGGATACAATAATAAAAACCACCTGGACTCCAACAAAGTCAGAATCATGGTCATTAAGTATACAATTAAAGATAGAGGGAATGTGCATTGAGGTCAATATTTTTGATAATCTTGCAATTATGGGATTTTTTTGGGTTGCCAAGGGAAGTCAGTACACTGAGAGCCCATCTATATAACCTCAGCCATTCATGTTAAAAAAGGTGAATAAAAAATAAAGTACATGCCTAAATCTCTATATGGTGACAAGAATCCCTGCCTATCCCTCAGTACAGTTTTCATATGTCAGAGGTGGTTGTATGGTACAATACTGTTAGGAAAAATATAATCGGACTAAAATATTTTGTCCTAAATATTGTTTGCAAACAGAGTGTGCCTTTGTATGAAGACTTTCTATTATTAATTACAATGGGGAGGTGTTTTTGTAAATGACGTTTACGGCATGATATTACTGTCAGATTATATTTTGCCTATAGTATTCTGGTGCCTTACTCTTAGAGGTGTGTTGGGCATGTAAGAATTGTCACACCATCTCTCCTTTCTGGTAATATCCACAAAGAGGTTGATGACCCCATCCTCATCAGAGCACCTTTGTCATGAATATGTAAGATATTTTTGATACACCTTGTGAGAACTAATTTGAGTGGTCACAGAGCAGTCAGCAATTAGTGGACACCAACTGTGAGTTTGAGTTCTCTACTACTGATGTCGTGGGTCCACTGAATTTTTGGACTCCAACTTGAATAGTCAAGTACACCCCTTTAGCAATGGACTCTCGATGGTAACATGGCAGAGAGCAGTCCAAGACATACTCAAGGACATTGTAAACATTTTATACACTGACATATATACCCATTAATAAATGAACAGTGTCAGTGCTTTACATTTACAAAAAGAAAAGTACTTTAATGCACATGAACTAAAAACATCATATAATATTTGGTAAGCATTGAAAAATTAAACTCTCTATATATTTCTTAGCCAGAGATTTGAACCCAAATAGTATTATAGCACCAACGCACTAAGTACTATAGTTTCCTTTAATGCTGAGGTTTATGGCCAATATTACGTTAATGAGAATGTTCTCATTTAGTTGTGAACTTTCCAAGAATGGAGCCAAGGCTCACTTTGCAAGCACAGAACCATGTTAACAGATCATTGTTCTAAGTCAACAATAGGGACAGTTTACAGAATGTGCTCGTAAGCAGTAGCCCTGGCTGTAGGAAAGAGCTGTGAGCAATCTCTTGATACAGTTTAATGTATTCACCAGCCTATCACTGACCTTAGATTTGTGCTAATATTCAAAGTCACAATGTTGTTTCAATGCACCTGCTGCAAAACCATTTAGGCATAATTCAGTGCCAACAATCCCACTCAAATATGGCACAAGAGCCATCCCAAAGCCTGCCAGACAAGTGGCAAAAAAGGAGGTGAAAGGGACAATGTCCTCTTCCTAGTGCCTAAGCACAGTACAACAGGTGACCTCTAACTCAACGGCTATGGTGGGAGGCGCCAGCTGGTTCTGTTGCTCATCCACTGAAATCATTGATTGGCTACTATTTATTTCTCAGTACAATATTTTAATATCCACCCATCATAGTTGGCCATGGTACATCTGTACTTGGGGCTAGCCACAGGCAAAGCTAGTGGTAAGCCAATCCTTGAAGTATGGTCCAAGGATTTAAATGTTTTCACAATAACCTTGCAACTGATTTGGACAAGGTCAACGGTTTCTTAATCAGTGCCCTCAGTCCAGCTACAACTATGATAATCTTAGACATGGTATGAGCCAAGAGAGTTCTCAAGGATTTGTGGAAGGAACTGAACGGGGCACACAGGTTACACTGCAGTACAGGCAGGTCAGAAAAAAGCAAGTTCACCACAAATGTTGTGGTTATTACTCTATTTGTGGAACCTTAGTTGATGCAGGCAGATGACAGTTGATTGTATCCTCAGTTGGGCAGATAGGCCTCATGTTCTCCTGTTGACTAAGTTCTACGACTTCTACAAGTTTCTTGGCTACAGCTAGGCTCTGGTTATCTGGTTAACAAGCACTTATTTTGACTTTTTTGCGTTTCAGCATCTCTCTTTTGGCAGTAGTCCTCTTGGTGCAGGGCAACAGAGCAGTTCTGCTTGAATTCACGGTTCAGGTTTATCCAGATCTTTGTGAAGGAGAGCTGCTCGCAAAGTGCTACTTCTGGAACACAATCCCTCTGACACACTAGTGTGCTGCTCTGTCTTGTGTTGAAGTGAAATCCTTCAATAACATATTGAATCAGGGAGATCAGTGTTCTCAGTCACAGCTGAGCAATCAGCTCTTCTAAAGAGTACAAGTTCCTGGGACCTCCTCCTCTCAAATACTGCTTGGCCCCTGGATGATCAGCTTGTACCAGGTCCATGGACAAGAGGAGACTCTCCTGGGCTAGTTGTGTAGTTTGGCCCAAACAGCAAGTTGCATACAGGCAGTAAAAGTGTGATGGGGTGGAAGTGCTCTCACTGAGGGAGGCATTGAGGGAAAGGGCATGAAAGGTAGAAGTCCCTGCACGCCCCACTCTTAGGGAAACCATATTATTGTACAACAGACTATTGAGGTAAGTGCAAAAATGGCAGACTCCAGGTCAGGAGTGACCCAGGTAGCGTCCACCAAACTAAGGGCCTGATTAAGAGTTTGGTGGAAAGGCACCGCCAATGCTTTTTTGGCAGTCTTCCTGCCCACTACCTTGGTGATCCAACCGCCCAATTAAGATGTATGCAGTTTATAGATGAAAGACCGCCGTGGTCCTGCTGCCACCGCCATGAAATCTCGGCGCAATAGACTAATGCTACGTCAGAGGGCCGACCATCAGTGTTATCGCCTGTCCAATTACAATGTGCTTTACCACCGGCGTGACTGTGGCGGTCCAACACCACATCTGACCACCAAAAGGGGATTTAAGGCTGAAACGTACCTGTACTCAGCTTAACGTGTCCTGTGTCACCATGTAGCCAATCCTTCACATCCTGTGACTGCTGTTCCTGCTTGATGATGTCCAAAACTGACACCATTGGCACTCTTTGGCCAGGTCACTAACACTGCACAGGCACACTCTACCAACGTCGACATGTGTTCACATCTAATAATCAGGGATAAGGATGTGTGCATTACATTGTGTCACACAATAGCACCTCCTCATCAGTATCACATCTATTAATCTCTATGACACTTTCACATTGCTCACATGCTTGGTCCTGTTGTGATATCAAAGATAGATCTGTATGGATGTGTCATGATACTGAAACACACCTTCTCTGCTAAATCTCTGTACTGGACTCTTACACATCACCCACATTAAAAAGTAATATCAGGTAAATGGGATTCCAAATAATTAGTGTGAGTGTTGTGTAGTTCCTACTAATCCGAAGGATCTGCGTATTGTTTGAACAACATAAACTAAGGGCTTGGTGTCAAGACTGATTCCGGACACCCCCGCAGGATACGTTGGCCTTTAGGCCAGCTAGCTCACAGTGCCACTGAAAGCCCCTTGGGCTTACCAAGGAGCAAACAGTTTCTGGCAACCACTGAACATGACCACCCTGATTCCTCAGGAATCGTGGAAAGAGTACAGAACCTTCTGCACAGTCATTTGTGCTCACCTGTTCTCAGAGAATTACACAGAGAATACACAGTGGGACGTTTTCAATAAGATTTATTGAACCAACGTTATTCTTGCATAAAATACATGTGCTGCAATGATTAGGAGACAGAAGCAAATAAAGGAGATTACAAGCACCAAAAGAGTGAACAGTAGATACATTTCTACCATGGTGCTAAGCAATGAATATATGCAGGCATATACGTAATGCGGTAATCTAACGTACTCCTATGATGCAGACCCTACTCTAAGTGTACCTAGAGTGTGTGTAGGTGTGGAGCCAAGATTCCCCCCAAGGGACGATCCAACCCCATTACCTGATCGAATAGAGTGAAGGATCCCGTCTTGGTCTCGAGTTGGACACCCCTCACGGAATGTCAGACCTGTGCGTGATGATTTCTCAGCATGTGGGGACCTTCGGTGTCAGCAGAAGAGCCTCCTCTACCAATCTATCGGGATGCCTATTATACATAATAAAAAGCAGCCTTCGCAATGTACGCACTAGATTAGTGATGTTATGGATATGTGGATAGCACTGTCGCCCGTGGATGAAGATAGGACGACTTTTGTACCTAGTGCGTAGAGAGGCCTAGTACATGATGTTCAGGGCATCGTGATAATGTTGTGCGAAGCTGGATGTATAAACAAAGTAGTTTCAGAGAAACTAATCCAACATTGTCATGCATGCAAATGTGTGCAAAAGGTCACCGCAGAAATGTTATTTTCTAGGACAATGTAAGGAATAAGCTGCCTCGCTACATGGGCCTAACTCGGGAATATAACATGAGAAGCATTCAAAGGTCACAATGTAAAGACTCTCTGCAGAATAGGTAAGCCTCTACCAGCGGGACCCCTTAAAGGCTGGGGCCCTGGGCCACAGTCCACTTTGCACATGCCTCAAAACCTCTATGTGCACATGACCTGTGGATTGTCACGGACAACCAATACCATAACCAAGTGCCATGCATATGTGGTAAATGTGTAAGTGCAAGTCATGAAAGCAAGCACAGCAGTAACAGAATTTGTCACACACTTACATAAAGTAGGTGTAAGGTACACACACAAAAATGGACACATGTCCATAAAAATGTCTGCAAATATATGACGATTTAACACCCTACATCTGTGCATAAACAAATATCTAGCTTGCACACATCAAACACATATCCAACCTACATCATAGGGAGAAAAGCAAGCTAAATGATGTTGATATTGGCCAAGCCAAACTGAAATACTTACTATATGATATGCCACCCAATGCAATTTCAGCTCCAATTGGAATTCGTCCCACAGATCCATCCATTGAGCATTTCTCCTTGTCCTGTGTGACTCCAGCACTGGTTCCAAGGTCCTATCATACTAACCACTTGAAATGCATCAGCAATCAGGGCGAAACAAACACAACTGTAGTCACACATCCCATAGTATTCAATACCATCAAATAGTTAGAAAAGTAATGGTAGGACAAATATGTATGAAAACAAGCAAAGTTTTTTATTTCTCCAAAATAAACAGCGTAGTAAAGCAAAGGCCAGTGGCCAGTCCATTTTCACAATGGGTGGCCAGCACACTGCTGTGCCACTAAACTTGCCCTTCATGACATTGCCAGGGAACCTCCTCCATTGGGCATGACCGGTACCTCGAAGACCTTACTTGGGAGGGGTGAGGTTGGTATTGAGAGGGGTGGGTTAGATTTTGGGAGGGGTGTCTTTGGTTTTGGGAGGGGTTTTGGTTTTCTTACGGGTACGGCTGAGTTTAGTGGTAGGGGGATCAGGTTTCTCAGCGGTGGATTGGTATGTGGAAGGGGTGGGTTGGGTGTGGAAGAGGTTCTTTTGGCTTTGGGATGAGGGGTCAGATTTGAGAGGTGTATGGGCAAAGGCAAATAACACACTTTCACTGGGAAAATGGGCAGTATGTTCGGGCGGGAGTAGGGGTAGGGAGGTAGAAGGAGTGGAAGTGTCAGGTTTGGCTGGGTGTGTTGTTTGTGCAGATGTCTGTGTGTCTGAGGTATCTTGCTTGTGTTCTGTAGGTGACTGTTGTGTGGGTTAGGGTGGGCGTTTGTGTATTTTGTGTTGTGGAAGTGCTGGGTATGCTGGGTGTTGTGGACGGGGGACGGGGCTGGTGGTGTGGATGTGGTGTCAGGGGGAATGCTGGGGTTGTGGGTAGGTCTGGTAGTGTGGTGTGTAGGGGAATGCTAGGGGTGGTGGATGGGTCTGGTGGTCCGGGTGTGGTGTCTTGGGGAATGCTGGGGGTGGTGGATGGGTTTGGTGGTGCGGGTGTGGTGTCTGGGGGAATGCCGGGTATTGGGGATGGGTCTGTGGGTGTGGTATATGTGGGTATGTTTTTATTTTATTTTAATTTTTTAATTTTTTTATGTCTTCATTCGCCATCAAACATACACAGAGCAATTTGAGAAATCTCCGCGGCCCCCCTCTTGAATGGTACCGACTAGAGAGCTCTGTATCCAGATGGGTGCACTTTACACAGAACCTCTCTTTTCCCGTGTTTGGTGTGTTCTGAACTTCTGACCTTCTCACTGGGTATCTCCCGAGAACAACCAGAGGAGTAAAGTATTACAGTGTAGAAGCATAATCATTAGACAGTATTTATACCGTTATCTAAGGAATCTAGCCAACCTACACACGGTAACCAATAATCCCCTTTCTTGTTCTTCCTATTTCTCGAGACCCTATCCAGCTTCATTGTATACTTAATGGAGTTTACCCAATCAAGAAGTGTCGGAGAAATACTTTTAATCCAGTATTTGCAGATTTCTCTCCGTGCCAATAGAACTAGATAAAATATTAAATTATTTTCCTCTGGAGACATAGATTCATAATTTGGTAGGACCCCAAAAAATACAGCCTTATGCTCACCTGTATATCCATCCCCCTTAAGGCTCTACAAGTCCCCCTTAAGGCTCTCCAAGTTTGCGAAAGGAGTCACCCCGAAATGTCCAAAATGCCTCCAGGAAAAGTCAGACGATGTGCATATGTTTTTAAACTGCCCAATGTTACATCATTTTTGGGTTAATGTAAGTAAAGCTATCAGAGCCATTTACGTGGGTATGTTGTGGATGGTGGTGAGGGGGTTAGTGTCAGGTTTGTTTTTTTCGATGCTTTGGTTTGTGTGTGCTGCTTGGGGCTGTTGAAGTGTGTGCCTGCATATATGTGAGTGTGCCTGGGACAGGCAGGCATGGGAATAGGGAATTTGGATTGAAAAGAGGCAGGAGGTGGGGTAGAAGTTTGGGATGGGTGGAAGGCTGCCATGAGGGAGGAGGCCAGAGCCTGAAAAGATCTCTGTAGGACAGACAAAGTCACCCTCTGCTGCAGATTGGTGCCTTGCCCCTGGATGGCATTCAGTAGTGGTGTCTGACCCACAGAGATGTTTCTCAGGAGGTCAATATTAGCCTCCTCACTTAGGGCAGCAGGGGTAACAGGGGCTTAGGTGCCTGGAGTGAAGGAGATGGCTCCCCTCTTAGGGGAGTGTACCAGGCCAACTGAGAGGGGAGCAACAGGGAGGGTGGAGATGGAACTGGGGGTGATGAACAAGGATACAGGTGAAACTAATCCTGTAGGGTCTGCCATCACTCGGAGTGTCCACTGGAGGATGACTCTGATGATGAAGAAGTTGAGCTTCTATGGTCCGTGACACTCCCCACACCCTCTTCGTCACTGGGTCCCTCTGCGTCTGTATTTTCAACAATGTTGGCCCCTTCTCCTTTGCTTGCCCTGGAGGAATCTGAAATTACATACTAAATTCATTTATTGCAAATGCCTTACCTCACCTGACTATCAGATATCAAAACAAAATATTTCTAAAGTGCACAGTTCACACCAGCTGCATGGTTCACTACATCGGCTTCTACATTAGCATGAGCACATTCATGCAGTCTACATGACCTGTAAACAGTTGCTCACAGTGACGTCATAACCCAACACAGCTCCAATTGCATGAGTGAAGTTGACTAATCTCCATCGTCTTGTATCTAGTAGGATACTTCATCACCTTGTATAAGTTGGCTCTTTTAGTATACCTTAGTAACCTGATGTCCTCAAATAGGATCGCAATAACAAATTAAGTTCTACCGATTCCACACAAGGCCCTGCAATCAGCAAATTGCATATACCTAATACCACATCATGATGAAATGATGGTCAATTAATACAGCTATGTTGCACCAATATGTACAGTAGCAGGAAGAAGGTGACATGGAAATGCTCATTGCACACTGTTGACACTTCCTAATAAGAACTTCCTCATATGTCCACTGTCAGAATAGTCTCATAAAAGCTGTACTTAAGTATCTTCTCTATGTCTCACATGTAGCACCGAAAGGTAGACTGGAGACAATCTAGCCCAAATTTCTGGAAGATTTGTCTACAAATATCCACAGCATAATAATTCACATAGGCCTAGGTACATCCCCACTTCAAATTGGTACTGGCAGAAAACACCATTGTTACATTGCACACCTAAAAGCCAATATGCCATTGAAGGTTGTTGAGGCACAGGGAAACTCCATTACATGAAGAGGTGGTTTAACCTGTATCGTAATGGGATGGCACATCACAGTACCTTTTGTAGACACTCACATATGATCTCTACATTTCTGCATGTTACTCCCTGATGAATGTCACCAGTCAGTGAATGAACCTTGACAAATCCACATGTGCAATTCACACAACTGAATACTCCCACATCAATGGCATGCAAATTCACATTGTGAAAAATTACTGTAAGTCTACTTGTCATGTCCTTCATTGCTTCATCAATTGGACCTGACTAATGACATTGAGTAATGGCTTAGGGTATGTGTGGCCCACCCATCAGTGTCTACCCACTCCTGTCTGTGGTAACACATTACCTGTATACCCATCTCAAATAACTATTAACAAATACAGATTGGCCTGCACACATTTGTGATGGAATCAGACATCAACCTATGAAGACACATAGATCATGCATGAAACAGTAGTTCAGATGATACTATAACAGGGAAAGGTACACATGCCAACATGTAGGCACTAATTCTGATGGCACCAGTGATGTTTGCTATCTCATGTTAATGTACATTCCCCACTTTCCAAAGGGAAGTATTGCTCAGTCACTGCATCCAAAGTGCACTGTATGCTATGTTACATGTAATGGGGCTACCTACAATCACACGAGACACAGTAGTGAGGAAGCATTACTCCTGACACACTAAAGACAAGTGGCCTGTTTGGTACAATTGCCACCCACATCATCAAACAACATGAGCTGATTATTCACTTTACTCAGCTATGTGTCTGCTCAAAACAGTAAATTGGTAGTGGACTGGACTCTGCTGTGTTCCTAGCTATAAAGACAATAGTCACAGCACATCTGCATGCACCTACTACAAGACCTACACAAACAAGAACTCTTCTTGTGCGTCGCACATGAGCTGCCCCCAATATTGCTGGGGAAATACCTGCCTGTAACATACAAAGTTAGCAATGTAACATGTATGACTGAGCAGAACGTATCTCATTGTAGCTGCTGTTGGGCCCTCAACTGCCCATCAAGTTCAAGGTAGGCCACCGCAAGTATGCAGGCCATTGGGGGGGTCAGGGTCTGGCACGTACCCCATCGACGTTGGGAGGACATCCCCAGCAGGCGATAGATCCCCAGGAACCATACCTTCCAGGCGATGGCTTTCCAAATGGATTGCTTCTGATGGGCGTTGACCTGTATGGATGCAATAGATGAAGAAACTGATTATAACTGCAAGTTTTAGGATATCTGTTTGGTTGACACACATTCTTTATACACCTAACACAACTATTAATCAATAGTTAACACACTGCATGTGTAATTCTCACATGCTAAGCACTACAAAGACATAAATACACACTTTTGTAGTCATCTGCCGACTATCCTCAACCCTGGTCATGACCTACACTGAGTAAGCCAGCTCACTAACATCATGTATCCGATGGCCATCCTGCATGTACTATGATGTGAGATGCTATTAAACACAACACACTATTGTGACCCTTTGAAGGGTCAACTACTTATACATTATTGTACAGACACCTTTACAGCCAGGCCCATTGACTTGATGCATAAGGGCCATACAGGCTGGTACCAAAATATAGACTGCATCCTAAGACTTAGGTCACAATGAAAGGGCTGGCATATGTGTCCATATATGAACTTCCTCTCTGGGGATGTGTAGACATGTGGACTACTTAATGGGATATCATACTATGATTGAGTTGTGTGGTATGTACTGCCATCACAGGACACACCTTTTGCCATATGTGGCACTGTTACAGGGATGCCAATCAACATACCATTGTATATGTTGTTTGATTGGTTGATTGTAACAAAGCTGGTGATACACATATCAAAATCACTTCTGAAGTAACCAACTATCTGCACTGTTAATGTGTCAAATGTGCAATGGGCCTGTACAATGTAAGCATGACTTTTGGAAAAGTGACAACTGACCTGTGGGAGTAAGGGGCCTGTCATAAGTAAATGACACACATTGACAATGTAGGTCAATGGAAAGAAGTATCAGGTCAGGGGTTATGTGAGTTACCATTTCAAATGTAGTCCATTTAAAAGCAATCAGGGCTAATATTGGTTCAGAAAACTAATTTTGGGAACATCTAAGGATCTGCAGGTCTACAGGGAGATTACTCTGTGCATCAGTTGTATTGCCACAGTAACGCTGCCCCAGCCTGGGCATAACTCATTGTCAGGCCCTGCTCTCCGCAGACTGAGCATACCAATTGCTCATGAACATCACATTTCCACCACTTCAATATATAAAAGTACATCTTGTGGCCATCTACGTGACCTCAAGGTTGTGTGGCACTCTGAAGGGTCTGTGAGGTATAGCTAACTCCAAAACAACAGTTTGACAATCCTGATGTGGGTTGAGTGATATGTGGGACTGTACACATAGCTAACATCATCCTCAACTACTTCTTACAGTATACATACACAGCTCATGCTGTAAAACCTATACATTACTTTGCACATTTACCATGATCAGATTAGCAAATATATTATAGGGACCATGAAATGTATACATGCATAGATATGTGCATGCAACACAAGTAGGATCTTGGGCTTATCACACATCACATTTGTGATGTTAAGTACACAAAGTACAATGATCCACAATCCATTACATTACTGTCCTATGTAGGGACCACAAAATGTTACAACAGTAATCTGAGTTTACTCTGTGACTCAGAGGCACATTGCAGCCTGTGGTAATAAAAAGGATGGAGTTCAACAAAGTTTAATATGTATTTGAGATAGTTACCTGTTCCACTGGTGAGCCATTGAGCTGGTCATACAGGGGAAGGACCTCTTCTACCAGTTTCTCCAGCTCCTCTGGAAAGAAGGCACGGGCCCTCTCACCTGCTGGGCCTGGCATGATTGCTTCCAGAGGGGGCAAACAGCAACTTAAGTGGAGGAGGTGTTGATAGCAGCAGTGTCAGGAGGCAATTGAGATATTTTTCAAACCGCGGCGTACATGTACGCCATGTAAGTGGTCCTCAGTGTAGACCAGAAGTCTTCAATCTGTGGGGCGCGACCCCCAGGGGGGCCGCGGAGGCCAGGGAAGAGGGTCGCATATTCCCCAGCTTCACTTGTGCCTGCAATCCAAAACGTTTGCTTTCATTTTGGATAAAGACAGCAGTCCTGGGAAGGCTAATTTAGATCTTTATCAGCTGAAGTTCCATCAATTGAGTCTCTTGTGCTGTGAAAAGTGTTGGTGCAGGGTGTGGGCTTGGCTGAGTGAAATGCAAATGTGCCTAGCAAGTGTAAAGGGTGCTTGGGGGCTGATTCTCGCTTTATTTGATCAAATCACTCCAAGCTTTGTGATGACAAAGATTTGTTTTTTATTAGTGGTAGTGCAAAGAGTTAATAACTGAGCTGTGAAGTGTGTGCTTTTAATTTTAACTGCATTTACAGAGCCCTTAGTACCTCCAAAGGTGTGTTGAAGGGACAGTTGTGTAAAAAGAAAATTGCATTACATACGCTCTGGTATCACTAAAATCTAGATTTTGGAACAACCATTTTACTGAAAAACTATTTGCATGTTTTGCAGCACTCTATCTTACACTGTGATGTCCTACAGAGCCTTTCCCACTGAGTAACAATTTTTTAAATTTATTTTTCATTTACGCTGCCCATTATTTTATATGTAGATACCTAAAAAACGTACAGAATATTTTGGGGCTTATTTATGAGAGGCTTTCATAACCAGAGCATCACTTTTTTTTATGCTTCGGCGGCGCAAGCATCTCAACAATACCTATGAGGCTGTGCAAAGTCACCCTGCATGGCTTTGCATGGCCTCATAGATATGGAGTAAGACATAGCAGCGCAAGTCACTGCATTGCCTTACTCTGCGTCAAGGAGGTGTTCTTTGGGCTTTGCGTGGGGTTCCCACGCAACACTCATGGATTTTGATGCTGCTCCATATTTACAAAATCACGTAAACCTGGGGCAGCTCCAAAAACAGACGCCTCCCCAGCGGAGGTGTAACGAGGAGAAATGTTTTCATTTCTACTCGTTTTTTCCTTATTCCATGTGTGCTGCATTCTGCAGCTCATATCGAAAGAGGAAAACACCTCTCTGGATTGTTTTCTTGAAGGAAGGTGCCCCTTCCTGTACAAAAACAATCCTGTCTATGTTGGTGCTAGGCAGCAATTTATGCGCCAACGCAAAGGAAAAGGACAGGAATGCACCGTACTTCATAAATACTGTGCATTCCTGCCCTTTCACATCGGCATAGGGCAACGCAGCAAGAAGACTTGGGGCGCTGCCCTACTCCAATTCCTCATAAATAAGGCCCTTTGTTTTTAGCTACACCTTTGAATACACCCCCACGCTCACTGACCTTTGGTTTGCTAAACAGTGTTTAATATTATTTCCCCACCGTAAAAATTATTTGCTGTGGAAATTGGGGGCGTTTATGGTTGTCGATAGTTGTCTATGATGAGGAGTACCAGGTTCTAGAAATTTTCATCAGAAGGGGGTCCTTACGCCTAAAAACGTTTGACAAGGGGGTCTCGGCATCAAAAAGTTTGAAGACCTCTGGTGTAGACAGACACAGCCACTGGGACGTGACCTTCACAATCATCAACGTTAACCTATGGCAGTGTCCGCAATGGATGAAACCACCCACAGTGTGATCGACTTCCACCTGCGGTGGTAAGTTCTGAATTTCCTATATGTGAGGTCAGGCATCCGCCATTTTAGTGGTTGGAACTACAGTATTGGTGACTGTTAAGTGCATCACCACCGCTACAAATGTGTTGTAACATGTTTACATATTTGTTTATTTATTTAAATTACTTTTAAAGTGCACTGCCACCTAGCAGGTATACTGGCGTTGTATTACCCATCCATAAAACAAGGGGTGCCATACAATGTGCCTGTAATCTGCAACTATTGAACTAGTATCAAGTCTAAACTGTGCTCTAATTTTAGGGAAAAAAGCCTTTTTTTTTTATTAAACAATCTTTATTCAATTTTTACAAAAAGGAACCCTCCCATCACCCTCCCCCCTTGTCAGACAGGAAAATAGATCCAAATTCATTATATAATATTGAACATCCTTATAACACCATCCAACGGCTTATTGCAGCAAATCATCAATTAAACAATCCAAAAATAAATAAATAAATAAATCCTGCTAAAAAAAAAAACCAAACATAAGTAACTAAATAAATACATAATCCAGGCCACTTTATTTAATCTTTTTATCTGATATGCCTGGGATACGGATATTTATGCACTATTTAGACTCTATTCCAGCATGGGGGTCCAAATCTTTAACCCTCTGCTACGCTTTTTCCTACCCTTACGCTTATATATAGCCATTTCTAGATTCGAGATTGCTAACAACCTAGCTAACCATTGCTGAAATGAGGGGGGATTAGGGTCCAGCCAAGCGGTCGCTATACACATTCTTAAGACCGCCATGGCAATAAAAATGAATTCATGACCGGCTCTTATATTATTAGTGTTTGCCACCCCCAATAACATAACATCGCTGGTCAATACAATTTCCGTTTGTAATACTTCGGTTAAAAATTTCCCCACATCTTTTTTGAGTGTTTCCAACTCTTTACAAGCAGAAAAAATATGTATGCTATCAGCTTTGTATAGCATACATCTTGGACAATATGTTCCCTTACCACTCCCCCATTTAGCAATTTTATCAGGCGTATAATATAAAGCAAAACAAGTTTTAAAAAACTACGCTTGTAGTTTCGTAGACATGAGAATAGTTTGTGACATGGAATAAGCATAATTAAATTCATCGCCAGAAATGCCTATTTTCTCCTGCCACCGTAGTGATACTTTATCCAAATCATCAGGGATAGCCGAATTAATAAGAGAGTAGATCTCCCCGATAGTACTTGATTTAGCGCGGAGTAATTTCTCCACGATATCAATTTTTTTGAATTGTACCCATCCCCCAGTCTTCCGTGACAAAAAATCTCTGATTTGGAGATACTTGAAGAAATCTCGCCAATCTAAATTAAAATCTTTCTTTAATTCTTCAAAAGATTGTATCCCTGCAGGGGAAAATAAATTGCCTAACTGCAAAATTCCCGCTTCTCTCCATTTCTGTATATAAAACCCTCTAAAGATCTCCGGGAGGATTGGGTTATCAATTAAGGGGGTATAGAATGATATTCTCCCTATACCAAGTATTTTCCTAAGCGAACTCCATACTTTAAATCCACTGTGTAGGGTTTTATACCGGACTTTTTTATAATAGCTATCATGCAGATGACGCCACAAACATCCATTACTTTTACTACCTAACATAAGTTGAAAATTAGAGGGTATATTATCCGAAAGAGCCTCTTCACTATCATTCTGTAATAACTCTCTAGAATATAATAAAACAGAGGCCCAATAATATGCTTTCAAATTTGGTAGAGCAAGCCCTCCCCTATCCCTGGAGAGGGTGAGGAATTTATAAGCTCGCCGAGGTTGTGAATAAGCCCAAATAAAACTGCAGAACATACGCTCTAGTGATTTAAACCATTGTACTGAGAATTCTAAGCAAATAGCTCTAAATAAATATAAAATCTTAGGAAAACACAACATCTTTACAACATTAACTCTACCTATAATGGAGAGATGCAAATTATCAAGACGTTGGAGATCTTTCTGCATAGCTTCCATAATTGGTTTTAGATTTAGATCAACAACATTATCAAGTTTAGATGAGATACAAACCCCTAAATATGTGGCCTTATCCACTACCCGTAGCGTCAGTCATATTAGTATTATTATTCACAACAATCTGAATTTTCCCTTGATTCAAAGCATACCCAGAGACTGATCCAAAACTTTTGGCCTCCTGTTCAATTGCTGTCATAGCCGTATTAGGATCAGCCGTTACCACGGCAATATCATCCGCGTAAGCCAGAGATTTAGTGGGGAAATCTAGCGACCATATGGGTAATATTATGTTATTTGCTTCTAATCTACGGATGAAGGGGTCGATGTAAATCGCAAATAACAATGGTGAACATGGGCACCCTTGCCGTGTTCCACGGGAGATAATAAATTCTTTAGATAAGGTACCGTTCACCATCACGGCTGCTGTAGGTTTAATATACAGTTTTTGCACAGCATGGATATACCCCTCCTTAATACCGACACTAGACATAGAAGCCCACAGATATTGCCAGGAGACCCTATCAAAGGCCTTCTCGGCATCTAATAACACCAATGCCATAGGGTCCCCTGCAACCTCCATAATGTCGAATAAAGTAATTACTCTTTGTATGTGATTTATGGTAGATCTCCCTGGCACGAACCCGTGTTGACATTTAGAAATCACTTTATGGATGATAGGTGCGATCCTATTAGCCAAAATTTTTGAATATATTTTTGAGTCGGTATTAATTAAAGTAATAGGACGATAAGACCCTAATTGCTCTAGTGGTTTGTTCTTCTTTGGAAAAATAACTATTTTTGCCCTAGACCAAGAATTTGGGGGTTGACCACCCTTAAAGATATGAATCAAAAGATCAAGTAAAACCATTTTAATCTGATCTATAAAGATAACATAAAATTCTGAGGGTATACAGTCCAATCCGGTCGCTTTCCCTTTTGCCAGGCCTTTAATTGTTTTAACCAATTCCTCCTCATTAGGGAAATCCTCTAAGATAGCCTGATCTTCCATACCAAACTTTATACCTACAGTACTATCTAGATACTTTTGGACGTCTAATTGGTCCCCCCCAGCTCTTCGGTATATAAATCCCGGTAAAATCTCAAAAAGGCATCTCTTATAAGTTCGGGGTCGGTTATCTGACCTAACAGTGGATCATTAATCTCACGTATCAAATTTAAAGAGATCTGTTGTCTTGTCCGGACGGCAAGTTGATGACCGATTTGCTCGTTTACCTCATAGACCGTTTCCCTTTGAGTTAATGCTTTTTTGACAGCCTTATCAGTAAATGTATTGGTTATTGCGGCCTTAGCGATCGCAATCTTGCTTTGTATCTTTTGTATTTCCTCTATCTCTTTATTTATTGAGGCCGCTCTCACCAAACCTTCCTCCACCACCCTTAAATTCTCATATAATAGGTTCAGAGATTCCCTAGCTTGTTTATTTTTTTTTAGTGAGTACTTTACTGTTTCCCCTCGAACACCTGCCTTTAAAGTATCCCAAACAATTTCAATTGATGTACTCCCTAGATTGTCTTCCAAAAAGTTCGGGATCCATTCTCTCATGTGTACACAGTATTCTTGATCTAAAAGTAGGGATTTTTCGAAGGTCCAGGATTTTATAGAAGGATTACCCATTCCTATCTCTAAACTACAGATTAGTGGATTATGATCTGATAGGATGCGTGGCAACTTCTCAATTCGGGATTTTGTTTTTATTGAATTAGAGATGAAAACATAATCTAGTCTAGCATGGGTACGATGAGGGTTAGAAAAAAACATGTACCCTGGGTCATTAGTGTTTAGGGTCTGCCAGACATCAACTAGGCCATGTGTTTGACACATATTCTTTAATGCCCTGAACACTCTAGGTTTGCGGCCTGTGTACTGCCAGCCCTCTGTCATAGACCAGTCATTAGGTAGATTAATATTAAAATCCCCGCAGACCATGATCGGTAACGGCCAATGTGTTAATTCATTTGAAATGTCATCAAATACTGCCGCATCATCATCATTACTTCCATAGATTGAGCAAAGTGTGAATTTCTGCCCACCCCCATACTGACATTCGGTAACTGCCCAGCGACCAAATTTATCTGTTTTTGATCGGCCAAAAACAGGCCCACTCCCCTTGGCTAAAATAGCTACCCCCCGGACCCTAGCACCCTGTGACGTTGCACAAATCAACCTAAACCCTAGTGATTTTAAAACATATATTTGAGAACCTTCAATGTGCATTTCTTGAAGACATATTACATTAACCCCCAGTGATTGCAAACCTACTGCCACTGTTTGTCTTTTTTTTTCATTATTTAAACCACAAATATTCATAGACAAAACTTTTAATATTCCCATTTAGTTAAAAACTTGCATCCTAAATAAAGCCCCATACTCTGTAATACTGCCAACATACCAATCAGGCCGGACTATTCTTCGTCCAAAGCCGTATATACTCCTGTTATGTATCTTTTTAGGTACCTGTCTGACCCCAGTCCCCCCCTCTCCCTCCCCTCCACCCCCCACCAATCCTTGAGGTTTACCTGGCCTAGCCAAGGCCAGGAGGATGGCATGCGAGGGATCAAAACCCCGCTACCCCGCCAAATCTTCCCCCCTAATGTGGTCCCGTACATTGGGCCAACACCATATTTCGACATCCATAGCTAGAACTGCAAAATTACATATTTCATTCGGTCCTCCCTGAGCGTATAACATTTCCTGTATAAGCTGTTACTTTTCCTCCGTGATTTCCTTCAAGTATGCTTGGGCCTGAATCTCTGAGGCAAAGCTGCGAGTTGACCCCTTATAAACAATCTTTAATCTAGCGGGGTTCTGAAGATAAACAGCGGCTCCAAGTTGTTGAAAGGGGACAAAGAGTTGTCTTAATCTCCATCGGCGTTCGACCGTAGCATGGGCAAAGTCTGGTCTTGTAAAAAGGTAGTTCCTTCAAAAGTCTTTTTTGAAGTGGGTCTAGCCAGATCATAGAGAGTTTGCCGGAGGAGAAAATTCCCAAAAACAGCAGCATAGCCCGGGGATGTTGCTGGTTTGCTGTAGCTCGTTTTGCAAGGGTTAGTGGGAATCTATGCGCCCGCTGAACTTCTTTCTCCCAGTCCCAAGAATGTAGTTCTGGGAAAGCCCCTTTAAGCAAAGTAATCATATAACCCCTGGGATCATCCTTTTCCACACCTTCTGGGATCCCAAGGAAGCGAAGGTTGTTATGGCGCTGCCTATTTTCCTGCACCTCCATCTTCCACATGAGGTCGTTGACTATACTTTTATGTTCATCTCTTTGGCTTTTCAGAGTGGCTACATCCTTCTCTAAGTGTTCTGTCCGCACCTCGACGGAAGCCATCCGATCTGCTATTTCCGCGCAGGTTTTGCCAACTCTCCTGACGGACCCTTGTAGTCTTTTGGCAGCCAGCCGTGATCTACGGCTATCCGCTTTGGTTTCCTCCTGGAAGTTTTTGATAGAGTGTAACACAACTGCCAGATCTGGTTCGCGTTTCTCCCCTAGTTCCACTTCTTTTCTGCTACTGCCAGTGCCTGTGCCGACCATTGTAACTGAGTCTGGTGTGAGCTGTGTGTCAGTATAGTCCCATCTCAAGTCCGCGGCACTCGTTCTCTCAGAAGAATTATAACTTCTGTAGCGGCTCCCTTTTTTCTTTTTTTGCAATTTCTTCTGGCTGTGATTATGTTTCTGAGGATCAGTATTAGAACTGCTATACCATTCTGGATTATCTTCCCCACTTGAAACAGAAATACTAATGTCTGAGATCTCAGATTCATCTGTTAGTGAAAAGAACTTTTCCTGCACGTCTGGTGTTTTAGGTGGTGGTGGTGGGTGTCCAAGAAGCACCTTGCCTGAAGTTGTTTCCCTAGATTCTGCCAGTCCTACGGGAACATTAACATCGTTCCCATCAGCGTGCAGTTTATTATTGGATTTCGCTGACTTGTCTCCTTCTTTGCATTGTTCTTGAGCTAGGGGGTCGAATGTATATCAGGATTTGTTTTAGTCACCGGCTCTATACAGAGAGGAATACCTGGTGATGCTATATCACAGGAAACGATTGGCAGCGTTTGATTAGACATTGCTCCCCCATCCTGCTGCACTAACTCCTTTGTACTGACCTCTCCTAGGGTGCCAAAGCCTTGCTCGGCTATTGCACCAAAACTACTAGTTATTAGAGGTTGGGAGTAGCCGGCTTCTTTATAAGATTTCCCTTGGTTTTTCTTTCCTTTCTCCATATTCTCTATTGACCCTTGAGCCGTTTTTTTATCCATAGATGGCTCCCTCTCCTCCTCGTTACCACATTTAGACTTAGTGCCCCTGGTGTCTGACCTCTTCTGACGGGCGCCTGCATTCAGTGGATTAGGCTGCACTGAAGTCTGCACGAGAGAAACGCTTTTTACTTTAACAGTTTTGCTCCCCCTGCCAGCCATCCTTACTTGCTTGAACAGCCTCCAGACGCTGCAACACTGTATCCTATATCCGTTTACCAGAAGCACGACATGCCGAAGCCGCAGAGAGGCTTTCCTCATGAGAAACAGCAATGCGCGAAAAGACGTAACACTCTCAAAAACGAACACACGCAGGGCAGGAGTAATCCAGGATGGTCGAGTATCGGAGCCCTCGAGATTGGAGCCAAGTATGCTCATATCCTTTGTGTCAACAGAACAGAAGACAGAGATTTAAAGGAATCCAGGTAAGCCCCTCTGAATATTATTCTCCCGCATTATGCTTTTGAGAAGCACATATCACTATATAAGGATGTCTAGGAGGGTCCGATCGGCGGAGCTCGGCAGCGGGAATGTCACTCGGACGCCATCTTGCCTGGAAGCATAAAAGCCTTGTTTTAAGTCCCTTCCTAAAGTGGATTAAATTTGCAGACTGTCTCTGGGCAGGTGGGAGTTCCTTCCATAGTTGAGCTGCTTCAATCATGAATGCTCGCCCCCCCCTAGGCTGTTTTTTCTGAATCTGGTCACACTGGCCATTTCGGCTGAGGACAAGCGTAAGTTCCTATTAGGGACATGTCATTTTATTCTTTTCTGCAGAGGAATTGGTCCAGTGCCGTGAAGGGCCTTAAAAGCAATGAATAGAGATTTGAACATTACTCTTTGTAATAGTGGAAGCCAGTGTAGCTCTTTCATAGACTGGGATGCGGAGGATCTTCTTGGCCTATTTAGGGCCAGCTTGCCTGCCACTACTTGAGCTCTCTGAAGTCTTTTGATTAGGTACTTCAGGGCTTCTAGTAGCAGGGCATTACAATAATTCATTTGACTCAAAATCACACTGTGTACCACTAGTGCTCTAGATGAGATGGGAAGCAATGGTAGAATCTTACACAGTGCTCTAATTAGGGAAAAGCAAGTTCCAGCAGTCTTGTTAATATGAGCTTCCAATCTAAGCTTACTATTAAATGTTACACCCAGATTTTGAACCGTCTTTGAAGGCACCAGAGACTTCTCTGAGGACATTGGCCAGAAATTATGAGGAAGAGCGGTTGGGATTTTGGACGCTGGACAGCATTAATTCTCTGTCTTGTTTCTGTTGAACGGTAGTGTGTTGGATTTAAGCCAAGCCACAATCTTCTGCATGCACTAATGGAATGTGTCCAGTGGCAGTGATTGATTTCCTTCCAATGACAAGATCAATTGGTCATCAAGCATGCAGTTAACTAGATTAACCTTCTATGATTTGATCAGTGAAATCAGTGGGCTCATATAAATATTAAAAAGTATGAGACTGATTGAAGACCCCTGGGGGACACCACGTTTAATGTCCCTGTATTCAGAGCAGAATGGGGGAGTGCTATAGCCTGCTGTCTGTTAGACAGGTAGGACTGCAGCCACTTTGCCACTGTGCCCCGTCTCCAATTGAGGAAAGCCTATTCAGGAGAATGCCATGGTTGACCATATCGAAAGTGGCAGACAGCTCAAACAAGATCAATGCCACTGTGTTACCCTTATCTGCTCACATTCTGAGTTCATCCATGACTGTGATTACAGCAGTTTTGGTTTCGTGCCCTGGACGGAAACCAAACTGCTTGTCCTCCAAAATAGAATTGGCTTCAGAAAATGAGAAAGTGTTTTGCTGACAAAATATTCTAGGATTTTCACTGGATAAGGTAAAAGAGACATTGGCCTGTAATTTGTAGAGACATGGGGTCTAGGGATGACTTTTTCAGAAGTGGGGTGAATATTGCCCTTTTCCAATGTGTTGGAACCATTCTGCTATTCAGAGATTGACAGCAAATTTGCCATAACTATAGGACAAATTCACCCTTCAGTTCTTTCCAGATCTGGTGAGGTAAAGGGTCCTGCGGGTATCCAGATGATATGGACATGGCCAAATCTCTGAAGCTGTCCTCTGTTAAGTATTCAAACCTTTCTAAAATATTTGTCTGCTCCAATTGAGCAGTATCATGAGTGGAGTGTGTGGAAAGGGTGTCACCTTAAGCCACATGGCCATCCAGCAAGGTCAGAGTCGGTGAGATGGTCTCTAGCCCATCTATGATTTTAGTAATTTTCTCCTCGAAAAATGTAAGCAAAATTATCACAAAGATCTTGTGAGGCAGGAACATGATTTTTTAGGCACTCTGGTTTGGACAGTTCTTGCATTATTTTTAATACATTTCTAGCGCTATTGGGTGCAGCCAAGATAGCACTGGAGTAGTATTCCACTTTAACTCTAGTAATCTCGGTCTTATATTTTCATATGGCATCATTTAGAGCTATTTTATCCTTTTCCTCATAGATCTTCCTCCATTTCCTCTCTGCGATTTTACAACACATTTTCAATTCTTTGAGCTCTACATTGTACCAGGGGGCTGAGGGTCTCGGAGTGATAAATGGCTTTTGTCATTTTACAGCTAAGCATGGATAGCACTGTGCTAATCCTATGCTTAATTACTTTGCTGTAGAAATGGCAAAAGACTTTGGGGGATATTCACAAGAACGTGTGCTAAACATCACCAAAACATGCTAACGCAACTTTACACATCGCAGCCTATCGCGGGAAAATAACCCTGTGTTAACGTGGAATTCACAACAAGGCGGTACCATGCGATAGTTCTGCCGAAACCACGGACAATGTCCGCGATACAACAACCGCGACGGTGATAAAAAACACAAACCTCAACGAGAAAAAACATGCGATGGGCCAAAGCGCGATGAGGAAATCAGCGATAAGCAGCACCACGCCTGCAATACACACATGGCAGGTGGGAAAAATCACTATAAAAGTAGAAAAAACACACAAACACAAAATGACCAACACCGAAGCACCATGGAGGCAGCCGGAGCAGGCGCAGAGGACGAGCGCAACCCCACAAGCACCCCGGACGACCAGCCTGGGACCTCGGGGACAAGGAAGGGCAAGGACAAGAAGAAGAGGAAGACGAAGTTCAAGGAGAATAGGATCCTGGTCACAGAGGTGATGGAACACCACCAACAACTGTTCGTCACCTCCAACAAGTCATTGGGCACTAAAAATGGAATATGGCGGGACATCTTAGACAAGGTGAATGCCGTTGGAGAGCACAAGAGGTCAATGGACGAGGTCAAGAGGCAATGGATTGACATCAAGCGCAAGACCAAGGAGAAACTCGCAGGCAACCAGAAGGCAGCAATGCAGACTGGAGGTGGGAGCCCAGCGCCACAGCTGGAGCTGGATGACATGGAGGAGCTGGTGTCGACAGTCATCAGTGTGGAGACTGTGGCCGGAGTCGTGGGACCGGATACTGCTCGACAGGACACAACACATCCGCAACAGGGTGAGTGACCACCAGGTACTGGGGGACGGGTGGAGATGGCCACAATGGCACACATGCACAATCAAGCAGAGCACAGTGCACACCCACAATGACTGTGGATCATGGCCCTGTTCCACAGACTGTCACAATGTACAATGCCATGCTGTCTGAATATGAACCTGTACCATGCGGCTACATACATGCGGACACATTGTAATACACCATCTCCTCTTCACATTGCAGGGGCACCGTCAACACCTCCTACAGAGCAGTCCCAGCCACTCTTCACTGATGACGAGGAGGACACCCCCAGCATCGACAACCAAGCCCTCCAGGACATCATTGACATCATCCGCAACTCACCTCCAGGATCAGGGCAGCCCAGCTGCATCGAGGAGACCCCACCCACTACCCAAACCACCCAGCAGGAGGCACCCTCAGCCCCGACTGTCTCCCAAGACCCCCAGGAACAACATATGGCCTTCCAACGCCGTGTGCTGGAGGGCCAGAGGGAGACGGCTGAACAGGTGCAGGTGGGGTTTGACCTCATGGCTACCAAACTGGACGCCATCCATGGGTGTGTAGGTCCCATCAGGGACCAGCTCCAGTCCCTAACGGACACCCATGGCCCGCTCCATGGTCTCCAACGAGCCCTGACTGACATCGCTGGAGTCATGACGCGGAGAGAAGAACACCTGTCCGCTCAGAGTGGCTCCAGCGATCCCAGCCGTGAGCTGCGCACACATGCGGAGGCTCATGGAGGACATGGTGCAGATGGAGGCGGAAAGGATGGCAGCCACCGCTGCACATCAGCGAAATGTAGCTGGGATCTACCATGCCCTGCAGATTCTCATCATGGCATTGCTGCCACAAGGCGTGGGGATGATGAATGCTGCTGCCCCCACACTATCCACATCTCCGCCCCCTGGTGTGTCAGTGCCTCCCAGTGCGGCAGGAGTCTCCACTCCAGCACCTGATGTGTCACTGCCACACAGTGCAGCCGACAATCCTCCTCCAGCCCCTGATGTGTCAGTGGCACACAGTGCCGCAGCCGGTACTGCAACACCCACAGGTGGGGCAGAGTACACATCCGAGGACGTGGATGGGATTGAGATCAGAAGGAGGCACTAGCATTCATTTCCGCCACCTTGCCTGTTTCTGCTTGGTGCCGCACATGGCCCCATGACCTTCCACTGACCCCCGATACACTCCGCTGCACTCACCTTGGACCGCGACATGGACTGCCATATCCTGTTTGATGACCAACGACACGGCGACCACACTGCAGACTGTACCCTTCCTCTTCCGCAGTATTTGTCATCCCCGGATGGACTCTGGCTGGCCCTCCACGGGCCCATATTGTGTAGTGTGCTTGGCATGGCCCTGTACCGCTCCATCTGCAAAACTCCACTGGATGTGCAATAAACATCCAGAGACGCACAGCTGTGTCATGTCTTTCATCATTCATATATGAATGTGTGGATGAATGTAGGGACAGTGATTTCCTTACATCAATGATGCTCAACAAGTGGGATGCCAGTCACAGTGTGCTACATTGCCGATTGCGTTCCGGGTGCCGTAGACACTACAACAGGGACACACGCATTAGTCACTTCCTTGTCCGGACATGGACTGAACCACGCCCAGAGCCCCCGAGTCATTGTTGCAAGCCCTGCGCTGGTCCGGCGTACGCCAGGCCAGACCACTCCGCTTACGCTTTGAGGGGGGGCCCACATAGCTACATGTTGCAGGCGTACACGCTGGTGGTATGCAGGTCACTGGTCTAGTTGTCAGCACGTCACGGCCACTCCCTGAGGGCAGGTTTGCACACACACCACACCCATCCGGCACAGGCGTCACAGGCCATGTGACCCCGCCAATATAAGGGGCCGACAATGTCACATTCCCCACTGCTGGTGTGACTGGATGACGGACGCTCCAAGGTTCTCAATCATAAAGGGCCCATGAGTTGTTGCGCACAGGGTTGGTCGCACCCGAAGCCTTGCGCCCGTCACGGGCCTACCACCACGTGGCGCTGACTGGGGTTGCACAGGGTTAGTGGCACCCAAAGCCTTGCGGCCGTCACAGGCCTTCCACCACGTGGCGCTGACTGGGGTTGCACAGGGTTAGTGGCACCCAAAACCTTGCGGCCGTCACGGGCCTACCACCACGTGGCGCTCACTGGGGTTGCACAGGGTTAGTGGCACCCGAAGCCTTGTGCCCGTCATGGGCCTACCACCACGTGGCCCTGACTGGGGTTGCACAGGGTTAGTGGCACCCGAAGCCTTGCGCCCATCACAGGCCTACCACCACGTGGCGCTGACTGGGGTTGCACAGGGTTAGTGGCACCGAAATAGCTGAGCGGGTGTGCAGCCTGCGATGATGACGTGTGTACTGATGTGGTCTCTGCCATTGATGCCTCAGGACTCAGCGTCATGTGTGGGACCTGCTGGGCCGCGGGGTGGGTCCGCATGATGTGGACCATGCCATGGGTGGCGGGACCGGGGCCTGGAGCTTGCATCGGGCACGTGGTGTGCCCACTGGTGGACACACCGTTGGCGGCAGGTGAGCAGTGGGCCCGGGGTGCGCAAATGCGGACAGCCAGCGCTGGCCGGCGGGAGGGGGTGGGGTGCGGCTGCATGCGTGCGCAGGGACAGATAGGCATTGTTGCCGTGTGCTGTGTGATGGACTCTGCCATGAATGACTCTTGCCTCGATTACAGATTGCAGACCTGGTGGCTTGCAGTGCATCCCGGCACGTGGTAGGAGACACACCGGTGGCAGCAGGTGAACAGTGGGGCCTGGGTGCGCAGGGGCAGCGGTGTCTCTCTCTCTCTCCCTTCCTTCCCTCTCTCTCTCTCTCTCCCTTCCTTCCCTCTCTCTCTCTCTCTTTCCCTTCCTTTCCTTCTCTCTCACTCTCTCTCCCTTCCTTTCCTTCTCTCACTCTCTCTCTCCCCCTTCTTTTCCCTCTCTCTCTCTTTCTCTCTCTGCCTTTCTTTCCTTCTCTGTTTCTCTGTGTCTCGCTCCTTTGATGTGCGCATGACACACGTTCTGATTTTGTGCTTTATTTTCCAGGCGGTGACATCGGGATTGTCCCGGACGGACCCGACAGGAGACTACCGCATTGGTGTTTTGTGTTGTATTTCAATAAAGTTTTTGGTTGTTACTTCAGTGCTGTGTGACTGTTTCTCGTTCTTCTGGCCACACATGTGTGTTATTTTTTGACAATGTGCGTCATCATGCGCTTTTTGTGGCTCTTATGTCGTGCACGGTATGTGTATGTCCGGGGGGGTCCGGGGGGGGCTGGGGGTGGTGGCGGTGTGTGTTGTGGCCCCCATGGGTATCGGAGCTGCATGATCATTGTCTCCATGGCATCTGTGGGTCTTCAGGTGTGGCTCTTGGCTGGGCTCCCTTTCATGCTGTAGGTAGTCGTCCTGCTTAACATCAGCAAAAGGCAGGTGTTAAATCCCTGGTGCTACCGCGGCTTATCGCCTGTTTTTGGTTCGCATCGCAGATCTGGCAGTTCGTTGTGAAAATGGTGTAGTGGTGTTTTCGTGTGTTTTTGCGCGGGAACGCCTACTCTGCATCTAATTAGGGTTAGTTGGTGGTGCCACCCGTGGAGATAAATTTTCCGGCAGATATCGCGGGAATACTGACGATGTCTGTAGTTTGCACCCGCTTGTGAATGGGGTGTTAGATCTATCTCCACTTTTGATGTGTTAAGGTGGAGATAAATCAGCGGTAGGTCCTTGTGAATATGCCCCTTTGTCCCTTTCTAGCTCGGCGTGGATAGCACTGTGCTAATCCTATGCTTAAAAACTATGATAGAAAAGCAGACATTTGAGGTGAGCAAATTTAGGGGTATATTCACAAGGAGCTATCGCCGAATCAACGGCACTTTATCGCAGCCAAAGTCGTGATAAATTTACCCCCCCATTCACAAGCCAGTGTAAACAGCCCACAGCACCAGTTTACCCGCGATAGCAGCCGCAAAAAACATTGCCACAGAGGACCCCAGCAAATATCGCTAATGAGATGCAGAGTAGGCGTTCCCGTGACAAAAGCCGAGACAACAGCACACCTCAACATTCACAACGACCAGCCACATCCGTTTTAAAAACACAAAACAGGCGATAAGGCGCGTTAGCACGAGGAAATCTACACCTGCTCTGACCTGGTGTAAAGTCGGACGGCAGCCAGCACCACAAAAGGGAGCACAGCCCAGGGCCACATCCCAAGGGTAACAGATGCCATGGAGCCACCCATCATGCGGCCGGGACACCCAAGAGGGCCACAACACCCACCTCCACCACCCCAGGACCACCCCGCCCTGGCACCCCCCCTGACCAAAGACATGCCACATCAGCCACACCGAAACATGTACAAAATATTCCGCTTGATGCCGCACAATCACAACTGGTGACATGGATGTGTCGTCACAGAAATGACCAGCACACATTCACTTTCGAAGCAACAAATGAAACTTTATTAAAACGAACAACGAAATGAAATGAAGACACATGGCAGCTCCCCTCCAGACAATACGTAGGTCACAGCCTGTAAGACAAAAAACATGATGAGAAGGTGTGTCCTGTGCACATCAGAGGACAGAGAGAGAGCGAAGGAGAGAGAGAGGAAGAGTGGGAGGGAGAGAGAAAGGAAGAGAGGGAGAGAGAGAGAGAGTGCCGCCCCTGCGCACCCAGGCCACACTGCTCACCTGCTGCCACCGGTGTGTCTCCAACCACGTGCCAGTATGTAGGGCAGTTCACCAGGTCACACATCTGATTCAGAGCCGTCAGCTGAAACAGACCCCAGATACATGACTGGCACAGTACACACACTTGCACAAGACAACATCGCCTGCCCGCCCATGCACTCCCAGGCAGAGGCACCCCAACCTCTCCCGCCGCCCATCGGAGCATGCCTGCCCATGCACACCCAGGCCTCAATGCTCACCTTCCGCCACCGGCGTGCAGACAGGAGGTCCCACCATGTCCCGCTGCAAGCCACAAGCAAGGGGCCCCGCGGACATGGCACCCTCCACATCATGCAGCCCCGCCTCCGCAGGCCACCAGGTCTCACGTTTGGTGCTGGGTCTTGATTACTCCATGGCAGAGGACATACCAGTGCACCCTGCACCATCGCAGGCTGCACACCTGCTCAGCCCAATGGGTGCCACCAACTCTGGCATCCCGGAAACGACGCCACGGGGCGGTAGGCCCGCGCTGCCTGCTGGCTCTGGCCTACACTGCGGTCCAGCAGGGCACACAAAACCTGAGCTGTCCGGACCGCCGGGACGGGGCATCATCGCAGGCTGCACACCCGCTCAGCAGCTCAAGGTGCCACTGACACAGTGCACCTCAAGTCACCATCCCGTGGCGGGGTGCCTGTGCCGTCTGCAAGGCCCCGGGTGCCACTAACCCTGTGCAACCCCAGTCTGCGCCACGTGGTGGTAGGCCCGTGCCTTACTCAAGGCCTCGTGTGCCACTAACCCTGTGCAACCCCAGTCTGCGCCACATGGTGGTAGGCCCATGCCGTCCGCAAGGCCTCGGATGCCACTAACCCTGTGCGGAACAACTCATGGGCCCTACATGAGTGAGAACCGTGGAGCGGCCGTCATCCAGTCACCAACGGAAGAGGGGCCTGTGACGCCTGTGCCGGATGGGTGTGGTGTGTGTGCAAACCTGCCCTCAGGGAGTGGCTGTGACATGCTGACAACTAGACCAGTGACCTGCACACCACCCGCGAGTACGCCCGCGACGGGTAGAAATGAGGGCCCCCCCTCGGGGCGTTTGCGCAGTGGTCTGGCCTGCCGTTCGCCCGACCAGCGCAGGGCTTGCAACAATGACTAGTGGGCTCTGGGCGTGGTCCAGTCCATGTCCAGACAAGGAAGTGACTGATGCGTGTGTCCCTGTTGTAGTGTTCACGGAACCCGGAACACAAAATGCAATGTCGCACCCTCTGACTGGCATCCCACAGGATGAACATCATTGACGCAAGGGAAGGCACTGTCCCCACATTCATCCACACATCCATACATGAATGACGTAAGACATTACACAGCAGTGCGTCACTGGATGTTTATTTTCACATCCAGTGGAGTCATGCAGTTAGAGCGGTACAGGGCAATGCCGAGCACACTACACAATATGGGCCCGTGGAAGGCCAGCCAGTGTCCATCCGGGGATGAACTGTACTGCGGAAGAGGAAGGGTACAGTCCGCAGTCTGTCCGCCGTGTCATTGGTCGTCAAACAGGATGTGGCAGTCCATGTCGCTGTCCGAGGTGAGTGCATCGGAGTGTATCGGTGGTCAGTGGTAGGTCTTGAGGCCATGTGGGGCACCAAGCAGTAACAGGCAAGGTGGCGGAAATGGATGGTAGTGCCTGGCCCTCCTGACCACAGTCCCATCCACGTCCTCGTCCCCGGGTGTGTGCCCTGCCCCACCTGTGGGTGTTGCAGTACCGGCTGCGGCACTGTGTGCCACTGACACATCAGGGGCCGGAGGAGGATTGTCGGCCGCACTGTGTGGCAGTGACACATCAGGTGCCGGAGTGGATATGCCTGCCGCACTGGAAGGCACTGACACACCAGGGGGCGGAGATGTGGATGGTGTGGGGGCAGCAGCATTCATCATCGCCACGCCTTGTGGCAGCAATGCCATGATGAGGACATGCAGGGCACGGTAGATCCCAGCTACATTTCACTGATGTGCAGCGGCGGCTGCCATCCTTTCTGCCTCCATCCACACCATGTCCTCCATGAGCCTCCGCATGTGTGCCAGCTCACGGCTGGCATCGCTGGGGCCACTCTGAGCGGACAGGCTTCAAGTCATTTATCGGAACGCTATACTGTTGTTATTGTATTATATGTACCCCTGAAGAAGGGTTCAACAAACCCGAAATGCATTGGGTCATATTTGAAATGTTGTGTTAGCGGAATTTACATTTGAAGTTGTTATGTTCATAATACAGAGCATCAAGCTATCACATTCATTGTTTACTACTGTCAATGTTTGATGTTTTCTATAAAAATATCGAAATTTATGATGGAATAAGAAATACATTATTCTAAAACGAGTTGGAGTAAAAGTTTCATTGTAACCATGAGAATTGCATGAAACAAGATTGAATAGTTGAAACCTTAGGGACAGTTGCTGTGCACTGCGCAGGTTCGGATTTTTCCGGGTCCTCTTGTTTGTAATTCTTCGCTCCGCGTCATGACTCCAGAGATGTCAGTCAGGGCTCGCTGGAGCCCATGGGGCGGACATAGACACCCAAGGATGGCGTCCAGTTTGGTAGCCATGAGCTCGAACCCCACCCGCACCTGCTCGGCCATCTCCCTCTGGCCCTCCAGCACACGCCGTTGGAAGGCCATGTGTTGTTCCTGGGGGACTTGGGAGGGTGCCGGGGCTGTGGGTGCCTCCTGCTGGGTGGTTTGGGTAGTGGGTGGGGTCTCATCGATGTGGCTGGGCTGCCCTGATCCTGGAGGTGAGTGGCAGATGAGGTAAATGAGGTCTTGGATGGTTTGGGTGTCGATGCTGGTGTTGTCCTCCTCCTCGTCATCAGTGAAGAGTGGCTGTGACTGCTCTGCAGGAGGTGTTGACGATGCCCCTGCGATGTGAAGGGGAGATGGTGTATTACAATGTGTCCACATGTATGTAGCCGCATGGTACAGGTTGACATTCAGACAGCATGGCATTGTACATTGTGACAGACTGTGGGTCTGGGCGAGGACCCAGAGTGATTGTGGGTGTGCACTGCTCCCTGCTTGCTTGTGCATGTGTGCCATTGTGGCCATCTCTCCCCATACCCCAGTACCTGGTGGTCACTCACCCTGTTGCGGTTGTGTTGTGTCCTGTCGAGCAGTGTCCGGTCCCCCGACTCCGGCCACAGTATCCATACTGATGACTGTCGACACCAGCTCCTCCATGTCATCCAGCTCCATCAGCGATAAGCAGCGCCAGGCCTGCAACACACACATGGCAGGCGGGAAAAATCACTATAAAAGTAGAAAAAACACACAAACACAAAATAACCAACACCGAAGCACCATGGAGGCAGCCGGAGCAGGCGCAGAGGACGAGCGCAACCCCACAAGCACCCCAGACGACCAGCCTAGGACCTCGGGGACAGGGAAGGGCAAGGACAAGAAGAAGAGGAAGACGAAGTTCAGTCCGCAGGAAAACAGGATCCTGGTCACGGAGGTGATGGAACACCATCAACAACTGTTCGTCATCTCCAACGTGTCATTGGGCACTAAAAATGGAATATGGCGGTCCATCGTGGACAAGGTGAATGCCATCGGAGAGCACAAGAGGTCAATGGACGAGGTCAAGAGGCGATGGATTGACATCAAGCGCAAGACCAAGGAGAAACTCGCAGGCAACCAGAAGGCAGCAATGCAGACTGGAGGTGGGAGCCCAGCGCCACAGCTGGAGCTGGATGACATGGAGGAGCTGGTGTCGACAGTCATCAGTGTGGAGACAGTGGCAGGAGTCGTGGGACCGGACACTGCTCGACATGACACAACACAACAGCAACAGGGTGAGTAACCACCAGGTACTGGGGGGGGGGCGGGTGGAGATGGCCACAATGGCACATATGCACAATCAAGCAGAGCACAGTGCACACCCACAATGACACTGGATCATGGCCCTGATCCACAGACCGTCACAATGTACAATGCCATGCTGTCTGAATGTGAACCTGTACCATGCGGCTAGATACATGTGGACACATTGTAATACACCATCTCCACTTCACATTGCAGGGGCACCGTCAACACCTCCTGCAGAGCAGTCCCAGCCACTCTTCACTGATGACGAGGAGGACACCCCCAACATCGACATCCAAGCCCTCCAAGACATCATTGACATCATCCGCAACTCACCTCCAGGATCAGGGCAGCCCAGCTGCATCGAGGAGACCCCACCCACTACCCAAACCACCCAGCAGGAGGCACCCACACCCTCTCCCAAGACCCCCACGACCAACACATGGCCTTCCAAGTAACGCCGTGTGCTGGAGGGCCAGAGGGAGACGGCTGAGCAGGTGCGGGTGGGGTTCGACCTCATGGCTACCAAACTGGACGCCATCCATTGGTGTCTAGGTCCCATCAGGGACCAGCTCCAGTCCCTAACGGACACCCAAGGCCCGCTCCATGGTCTCCAATGAGCCCTGGCTGACATCGCTGGAGTCATGACTCGGAGACAAGAACACCTGTCCTCTCAGAGTGGCTCCAGCGATCCCAGCCGTGAGCTGGCACACATGCGGAGGCTCATGGAGGACATGGTGCAGATGGAGGCGGAAAGGATGGCAGCCACCGCTGCACATCAGCGAAATGTAGCTGGGATCTACCATACCCTGCAGATCCTCATCATGGCATTGCTGCCACAAGGGATGGCGATGATGAATGCTGCTGCCCCCACACCATCCACATCTCCGCCCCCTGGTGTGTCAGTGCCTCCCAGTGTGGCAGGCGTCTCCACACCGGCACGTGATGTGTCACTACCACACAGTGCGGCCAACAATCCACCTCCGGCCCCTGATGTGTCAGTGGCACACAGTGCCGCAGCCGGTACTGCAACACCCACAGGTGGGGCAGAGCACACATCCGAGGACGAGGACGTGGATGGGATTGAGATCAGAAGGAGGCACTAGCATTCATTTCCGCCACCTGGCCTGTTTCTGCTTGGTGCCGCACATAGCCCCATGACCTTCCACTGACCCCCGATACACTCCGCTGCACTCACCTTGGACCGTGACATGGACTGCCATATCCTGTTTAATGACCAATGACACGGCGACCTGACTGCGGACTGTACCCTTCCTCTTCCGCAGTACTTGTCATCCCCGGATGGACTCTGGCTGGCCCTCCACGGGCCCATATTGTGAAGTGGGGTTGGCATGGCCCTGTACTGCTCCACCTGCAAAACTCCACTGGATGTGCATTAAACATTCAGAAACGCACTGCTGTGTCATGTCTTTCATCATTCATGTATGAATGTGTGGATGAATGTAGGGACAGTGATTTCCCTTACGTCAATGATGCTCATCTAGTGGGATGCCAGTCACAGTGTGCTACATTGCCGATTGTGTTCCCGGTGCCATAGACACTACAACAGGGACGCACGCATTAGTCACTTCCTTGTCCGGACATGGACTGAACCACGCCCAGAGCCCACGAGTCATTGTTGGAAGCCCTGCGCTGGTCCGGCATACGCCAGGCCAGACTACTCCACTTACGCTCCAAGGGGAGGCCCACATAGCTACATGTCGCAGGCGTACACGCTGGTGGTATGCAGGTCACTGGTCTAGTTGTCAGCATGTCATGGCCACTCCCTGAGGGCAGGTTTGCACACACACCACACCCATCCGGCACAGGCGTCACAGGCCATGTGACCCCGCCAATATAAGGGGCCGACAACGTCACATTCCCCAATGCCTGTGGTGACTGGATGACGGACGCTCCACGGTTCTCAATCATAAAGGGCCCATGAGTTGTTGCGCACAGGGTTGGTCGCACCCGAAGCCTTGCGCCCGTCACGGGCCTACCACCACGTGGCGCTCACTGGGGTTGCACAGGGTTAGTGGCACCCGAAGCCTTGTGCCCGCCATGGGCCTACCACCACGTGGCCCTGACTGGGGTTGCACAGGGTTAGTGGCACCCGAAGCCTTGCGCCCATCACAGGCCTACCACCACGTGGCGCTGACTGGGGTTGCACAGGGTTAGTGGCACCGAAATAGCTGAGCGGGTGTGCAGCCTGCGATGATGATGTGTGCGCTGATGTGGTCTCTGCCATTGATGCCTCAGGACTCAGCGTCATGTGTGGGACCTGCTGGGCCACAGGGCGGGTCCGCATGATGTGGACCATGCCATGGTGGCGGGACCGGGGCCTGGAGCTTGCACGGGCACGTGGTGTGCCCACTGGTGGACACACCGTTGGCGGCAGGTGAGCAGAGTGCCTGGGGTGCGCAAGTGCGGACAGCCAGCACTGGCCGGCGGGAGGGGGTAGGGTGCGGCTGCATGCGTGCACAGAGACGGACAGGCGCTGTTGCCGTGTGCAGTGTGATGGACTCTGCCACGATTGACTCTAGCCTCTATTACAGATTGTAGACCTGGTGGCATGCAGTGTATCCCGGCACGTGGTTGGAGACACACCAGTGGCAGCAGGTGAACAGTGGGGCCTGGGTGCGCGGGGGCGGCAGTGTCTCTCTCTCTCTCTCACTTCCTTTCCTTCCCTCTCTCCCTCTCCCTTCCTTTCCTCTCTCCATCTCTCTCCCTTCCTTTCCTTCCCTCTCTCTCTCTCTCCCTTCCTTTCCTCTCTCCCTCTCTCTCCCTTCCTTTCCTTCCCACTCTCCCTCTCTCTCTCTCCCTTCCTTTCCTTCCCTCTCTCTCTCCCTCTCTCTCCCTTCCTTACCTCTCCCCCTCTCTCTCTCTCCCTTCCTTTCCTTCCCTCACTCCCTCTCTCTCTTTCTCTCCCTTCCTTTCCTTCCTCTCTCCCTCTCTCTCTCCCTTCCTTCCCTCTCTCCCTTCCTTTCCTCTCTCCCTCTCTCCCTTCCTTACCTCTCTCCCTCTCTCTCTCCCTTCCTTTCCTTCCCTCTCTCTCGCTCTCCCTTCCTTTCCTCTCTCCCTCTCTCTCTCCCTTCCTTTCCTTCCCTCTCTCTCTCTCTCTCTCCCTTCCTTCCCTCACTCCCTCTCTCTCTCTCTCTCCCTTCCTTTCCTTCCCTCTCTTTCTCTCTCTGCCTTTCTTTCATTCTCTGTTTCTCTGTGTCTCGCTCCTTTGATGTGCGCATGACACACGTTCTGATTTTGTTCTTTATTTTCCAGGCTGTGACATCGAGATTGTCCCGGACGGACACAACAGGAGTCTTCCGCATTGGTGTCTTGTGTTGTATTTCTATAAAGTTTTTGGTTGTTACTTCAATGATGTGTGACTGTTTCTCGTTCTTCTGACCACACGTGTGTTTTTTTTTGTCATTGTGCGACATAATGCACTTTTTGTGGCTCTTGTGTCGTGCACGGTATGTGTTTGTCCGGGGGGGGCTGGGAGTGGTGGCGGTGGGTGTTGTGGCCCTCTTGGGTCTCCAAGCTGCATGTTCATTGGCTCCATGGCATCTGTGGGTCTTCCTATGTGGCTCTGGGCTGGGCTCCCTTTCGTGCTGCAGGTAGTCGTCCTGCTTAACACCAGCATAAGGCAGGTGTTAAACCCCTGCTGCTACCGCGGCTTATCGCCTGTTTTTGGTTCGCTTCGCAGATCTGGCAGTTCGTTGTGAAAGTGGTGTTGTGGTTTTTTTGTGTGTTTTTGCACAGGAACGCCTACTCTGCATCTCATTAGGGTTAGTTGGTGGTGTCAACCGTGGAGATAAATTTTGCGGCAGTTATCGCGGGAATACTGGCGATGTCTGCAGTTTGCACACGCTTGTGATTGGGGCGTTAAATCTATCTCCACTTTTGATGCGTTAAGGTGGCGATAAATCGGCGATAGGTCCTTGTGAATATGCCCCTTTGCCCCTTTCTATCTCGGCGTGGATAGCACTGTGCTAATCCTATGCTTAAAAACTTTGATAGAAAAGCAGACATTTGAGGTGAGCAAATTTAGAGTGTCGCTGGTGTTGAGGGTGCTCTATACAGGAGCTGCCTTCCACCTAAACTTGGGAACTACCCAGAGTTCTCTGCTTCTTTTTTGCCTATATATATATATATATATATTACCTACTGGCGGTCGCCAGTATGTAGTTATAGTTAGGACCTAGTTTCCATAGGAAAAGCGTTTTTTAATTTGCCAATATCTTTGGCGCCGTTTGATGAATCTTTGCGACATTTTTAAAACTAATGCCCTGCTCCGGTCAGCTCCTGTCTTGAAAGTTTCGGGGTGGGGCGTGGCCAAGCAAGATGGCACTCGCCGAGGCAGCAGACAAGGCGCCATTGCACAGCAGGACTAGACAAGATCTGATCCAGCACAGTGAAATTCACTGCCCTTATGCCATCAAAAAAAGTGGGAAATAAGGTCTCTAGCTACTTTACAGCCACAGATAAGAGCCCGCTCTGCTAAAATGCAGGAAACTCAGCAGAATCCGCAGACACAGCTGCACCAAGTGCTCTTGAAGGCAGAAGACTTGGAAAACAGGTCCCGGAGGGAGAACATCCGAATCGTGGTGGGCCTCTTCGCCGAGATCATGAGCCCTCGCCAGATGAAACTCAACATCGAACGGGTCCACCGGGTAGGGACCCCACAGACTGGGGAGCGCAGATGCACCCGGGACGTCCTTGTCAAGATGCACTCTTTCAAAACAAAAGAAGCCATCTTAAGTGCCGTGAGGAAAAAAGGGGAGACCTCATTCCAGGGCTACAAATGTGCGCTCTTTCAGGACTTGGCACCCTCCACTCTGGCACGCAGGCAACTGCTGCGTCCAATCACCACCAAATTGCGAGAGGAAAATGTACGATACGGCTGGACCTTTCCCTTTGGGCTTGCTTTCGAACTTAAGAACAAATCACACCATGTTTCAGATCTGACTGAAGGTCTGCGCATCTTGGATCTCCCGATCCCAGAAGATGAAAGCGGCTCAGAATCTTCGAAAGGTACAGGTGTGCCTCGGAGAGAGGCCCGGCTTTGGCACACCGTTTCAAAAAACAGATCAAACCCAAAATGAAGCCATTCGAGAGGGGATCGATCCATACACACAGTAGCTCAAGGTCAACCCTTGCAGCAGCAATAAGGACACTGGGGTCTTGGCGCAGCAGGGAGGACAAGTACCCATGCCTGGGTAACAACACGATGCCTCAGTCCGCTTCTGGGTGATAATATATTTCCGAATGTTCTGTATGTACTCAACGTACGGCAGGCGGGGGGTCCGGGCCTTGTCCGTACCACCCAGAATTACTCTACTCTTCTTTGAGAAGAGCCGAGCTGAGAGCCCGTTGGCTCTTCGGCACACAGTTTCCGGGGAGTGTTGGGGGTTTTATTTTCTGGGGGGGAGGATTCCTGGTGGTGGTGAGGGAGCGCAGTCGGCTTATGCTGTCACGGGGGACAGGCAGTCAGCGGTGGAGGGACCACTCAAGATACTAGGCAACCGGGAGGGAGAGGCACGAATACATGAGAGCAGCTCACAAGGGGAGGTCAGGAAGGAGGGGTGCCACACTTTCCAATGGTTTCCATAGCGTCATGGAACATTAAAGGCCTGAACTCGCCCCACAAGCAGCAAAAATCTGGAAATACCTTAATGATCACCAGTTTGAGGTTGTGGCACTACAAGAAACGCACCTCAAAAAGTCCGAGGAGCTACAGCTTCGCCACAAATATTACCCCTTAATCTACAAATCGTCGGACAGCACCAAACAAAAAGGGGTTGCTCTCCTCTTCCGTAGCACAGCCAAGTTCCAACCCGAAGCGTTAAAGGCCGGCCGGGATGGGAGAGTTATTATGGTAAAGGGGAGGCTGCGGGGCACCCACTGTACTTTTATCTCCCTATACGCGCCTAACTCGGGACAGACAATATTCATGTCTTCCACATTGGACTTAATTAGCGAATTTGCAGAGGGACCAGTGGTTCTCCTAGGAGATTTTAACGTGACTTGGCACGCGGATCTAGACAGCTCTCAATCTCACAGGGCGGCTATCCATAGTTTCTCCGAAGGGGTCAAACAGAAATTACACACGTTAGGCTTGCGCGATGCCTGGCGAACACTACATCCTACCACCAAAGACTACACCTACTTCTCACACGTTCACCAGACTTACTCCAGGATAGACTATATCTTCATCAGTCAGACGTTACTGGGCCACTTGCAGGCGGCTCGGATTTTCCCAATCTCAGTCTCGGATCACAGCCTAGTGTCCATCAGTCTGACTTGGGGTAGGACAAAACCAGGCACATCTAGATGGTACTTTCCGACTTCGATCACTCGGGACAAAGTCCTGCGAGACGAATTGAGGGCCTCCATCACTGAATACTTCGAACTAAATCTCCCACAGGCTACTTCACCCCAAAATAACTGGGACGCATTCAAAGCGGTACTAAGGGGTAAATGCATCCAACTTAATGCAGCCCTGAACAAACAGAGGACGAAGGAAAGAACGGCGCTCGAGGGGGAACTGGAGGTAGTAGAGAAAGCCCATAAGGTAACGCCAACCCGCGTACTGCAGCGACAGCTCACCACGCTAAGAGGCAAACTACGATCTATTTATAATAATAGAGCCGAATATACGCTGCTGAAATTGCGGCAGACATCATACGCGCAGGGCGATAAAGTAGGGTCCCATTCAGCTAGGCAGCTGCGAGAGAAAAGGGAACGCAAATATATTGGGGGTATCCGGGATGGGGACGGCCTCCTCACTCACTCAGACGAAATCAAAGCCAATATCTTCGGTAATTTTTACGGGGACCTCTACCTAGGCACACCCCCAGATACAGCCCTGCAACAACATTATCTAGATTCGTTGGATCTCCCCCACCTCTCCCCAGGGGACTCTGAGCTCTTAAATGAACCTATTACAGCAGAAGAGGTTGGTCAGGCCATCTCCAAACTCAAACTCCATAAAGCTCCAGGGCCTGACGGCCTGACGGTGCAGTTCTATAAATGTTATGCATCTGAGCTAATCCCCCACCTCACTCAGCTGTTCTACGCGATAGGGGAGAAAGCCAAGGTTTCGACCTCGATGGCGGAGGCAGTGATATCCGTTATTCCTAAGCCAGGGAAAAATCCCCAGAGCTACGCCTCTTATAGGCCTATTGCTTTACTCAACCTCGATGCAAAATTTTATTCTGCGATTTTGGCCACCAGGATGGAGGACCTAATGCCCACACTAATCCACCCTGATCAATCAGGCTTGATAAAGGGAAGGCAGACGCATGACAACATTCGAAGAACCATTCATCTAATTGAAAAAGTTTCCAAATTTAAAATCCCAGCAATCTTGGTGGGTCTAGACGCTGAAAAAGCCTTCGACAGGGTGTATTGGTCGTTTCTCTTCCTTACCTTGCAGAAATTTGGCTTTGGGGAAAGATTTTTAAATATGGTCAAGGCCAACTATCATCTCCCACACTCCCGAGTACAGGTCAATGGATACTCTTCACTCCCCTTCACCCTTAGCAGAGGTACACAACAGGGATGCACGCTCTCACCTCTTTTATTCGCTCTCAACATCGAACCCTTGGCTATTCAATTCCGAGCAAGCGAGGAGATTAGGGGAATAAGGTTTGGGGTACAGAACCCAAAGCATCACTCTTTGCGGATTATATTTTGCTTATGCTCATGGAGCCAGGCTCCTCACTTCAGGCGGTACAGGAGGAGTTGAGGAAATTTGAAGCAGTGGCAGGTTTTAAAGTCAACCTATCCAAATCCTCCATACTAAATCTCACGCTCCCCGAAGCCGAGGCAACGAGATTAAGAGGCCAGACTTCCCTGCAGTGGGCTAAATGCTCCCTTTTATACCTGGGCATCCAACTTACCCCTAGAATCGAGGACCTATACAAGGCCAACTACCCCTCTCTGGTGACGCAACTTCAACAAGACCTTAAGAGATGGAGGCCCTTGTACATCTCCTGGCTCGGATGGATAAACGCCGTCAAGATGACAGTCCTACCAAAACTTCTATACCTATTTCAAGCACTCCCAATTGACCTTGACCGCGATCTCCTGCCCCGATTACAATCGCTCATCACTAAATTTATTTGGCAGGGGGGGGGGGCACGGCTACCCTTTCATGTGCTACGTCGCCCATAGAAAGAAGGGGGGGTGGCCTTACCAGACTTCGCACTCTACTATCAAGCGGCTCAGCTACGGGTGGTTGTAGAGTGGTCCATGAGAGAATCTAATAAGCACTGGCTCCACATGGACAGGGCAATAGTGGGAAGATCAATCTGGGATGTCTTGTGGAAACAGAAAAAAGATAAGCCAGCAAATGCATATCTCATCACCCCCACGCGAACTACACTTAAAGTATGGGACGAAATCACAATTCACTTTAACCCTGCCTTCCCACCTGCGCAGCGCGAAGGACCCTTCGACCGTTGGAGAGAAGGGGCTGCTTAATGATCTCAGACATGTTTCATAATTTTGATGTGCTGACATTCGAGAGCTGCAAAAGGGACTTTTAGGTCATGCAAAGCGAGCACTATCATTACCTCCAGCTTAAACACTGGGTCTCCCTCCCACAAATAAGAGAGGCTGCCACCAGACAACACACATCTATAGAGAAGCTGGTACGGAGGGCGGGCACCATGAAAGGAGCAATCTCCTCACTATATGCCATGTTATTAGCAACGATACACGCCCCTCGGGCACGATACATGACATTCTGGGAACAGGTGATAGGTAGGGATATCACAGAAGAGGAGTGGAAACACATATGGAGAGACCTTACTAGGCACAACCACTCAGTGGCTCTGAGGGAGGCACATTATAAGACACTCCTGGACTGGTACCTCTATCCCACTAAACTCAAACAGATCTTCCCAGACACCTTGGACCTCTGCTGGCGTGGCTGTGGCCTACAAGGGGACTTCCGTCACATTTGGTGGGACTGCCCTGGCATCCGTGCTTATTGGGATGAAATACTCTCACACATCAAAGACATGCTGGGGTACCCCATCCCGACGACCATGGAGGGGGTTTTGCTGGGCATTAGGGATCCTGATCTTGAACACCAATCTAAAGCTGACAAGGCAATAATGTGGGCATGCTTGGGGGCGGCAAAACTCACGATAGCAGCAGCATGGAAGAAAAAAGACGCACCAGCACTATCGCTGTGGCACTCACGCCTATGGAGAATCCTCTCCGTGGAACGGCTGGCCGACATTTTCAGGGATGAGTACAAGAATTTCGAGTATAAATGGGGCCCACTAGTAACCTATCTGTCCCGCGGATTGCCCTCCGCGGTTTGCCCCGCCTCAATACGAGCCATGCACCTCTCTCAATTCTAAAGAGGGCCGGAGGATCTCTCTTGGTAGCGCTAGATGGAATGGTAGTGTCCCCGTGAGGAACTATTGTCAAGCTCCTACCGCCTCACCTCTAAGACATATCTGAGGATCTGACAAATAATTTTAGAAACATCACCACCACCAGGGAAGGGGAGGAGGGAGGGCTAGGGGAGGTTGTTTCTTGTTATAGTTTAAGGGGGTCACCCTTATGGTTTGCTGTAATAAAACAGGCATTTCTTCTTTGGAACGTGGGGGGGCGAAGGGACCTCTCAACATGTGAAACTGGATTTGAACTAGCTGCATGTATAGATCTGAGGTCCTGCGCACCCTACTGTGTCTTTTTATTGTTCTTGATTATGATGCTGAATAAAAAGAGCTTTGGGAAAGTTTCAGGGTGATTCGTCAAGCGGGGGCCGAGTAAAAAGGGGGGTCCCAAAACACGTTTTCTCCATAGGAAACTGTAGACAAAGCTACAGCCCGAACTGCAGAACAGAATTACACCAAATTTGGCAAAAAGGTAGCTCTTGGTTCAGAAAGCGACCTTTTTTTTAAAAATGGTGTAAATCCGTTCAGTAGTTCCTGAAATATTCATATTTGAAATATTTATATATCTGGTGACCGCGGTGGATCCGCGAACCCTCCTGAGACGACGAGCTATCTTGTGACTCGGTAGAAACCAAGTCACAAGAAAAAAAGGTTAAAAATTAAGAAAAGGGGCAGGGCAGAAACACCCTGACCCTTTTGGTATTAGTTTAAAAAAAAAAAAAAAAAATAAGGCCCGGCCCCAGGGGATGGGGTCCCAGGGCCAAAATTGGCCTCAGGAGGGGGGCTATTTTTAAAAATGCAGGCCATGCCCCAGGGGATGGGGTCCCCCGGGGCCAAGAGAGGTCCAGAGAAGGGGGCCACGCGGGCCCCCTTCCAAAAATAAATTTTTGCCGGCCCCTGGGGGATGGGGTCCCCAGGGCCAAAGGTTAGGCCTGCGGGAGGGGGGCCCCATGGCCCACCTCCCCTGTAAAAAAAAAAAAAAAGGAACGGCCTAGCCCCGGGGATGGGGTCCCCGGGGCCCAAAAGCGCTCAAGAGAAGGGAGGCCACAAAGCCCCCCTTCTTAAAAAGAATTTTTTTTTAAACGGCAACTCGCCGGAGGCCCTGCCCCCTCCCTGCATGACCCTGCAAACGCGCCTCCTGGCATGCTCTGCGTTGGGGGATTAAGTCCCCGTCGTTACTGGTGGTCCCTGGGGGCCAACTAGGCCACCAGGGACCTTCAGGTAAGCTCCCACACAGTGGGAATGCTGAGAGGTGGCATGTAGGTAGTCGCCCTTTTACCACTACTGTAAATCCCGCTTCTGGCTCACTGCTGGTGGGGTGATGAGGTCCCCTTGTGTCCTGAGGACCTCAGGCCTAAAGTGGACTTCATCCCCCATGCAGCAGTGCACCAGGAGGCGTGTTTGCAGAGTTGTGTAAAAAGGGGAAGTGGCCTCTGACCACTTTCAGCAATCCAGCTGTGTGGGGCTTACTAGAGGTAACAAGAGGGCTATTTGGCCCCCAGGGACCCTCAGGAGGCATGGGGACTTCATCCCCCAACCAAGAGCACGTCAGGAGGCGCGTTTGCAGAGTGGTGGAGAAAGGGGGCGTGGGCTGTGTCCACCTCTCAGCAATCCTACTGTGTGGGGCTTACTGGAGGTAACAGGTAGGCTAGTTGGCCCCTAAGGAACCCCACAAGTGAAGGGGACTTTAATTCCCATCCAAGAGCGCACCAGGGAGTGCGTTTGCAGAGTGGTGGGCAAAGGGGGTGTGGCCTGCTATGAGAACTTACCAATCCTGCTGTGTGGGACTTACTGGAGGTAATAGGAGGAGTAGCTGGCCCCCAAGGATGTTCTTCAGTAACGTGGAAGAGGTGTGGCGCAGCGGCCAGGGTGCCTGACTCCGGACCACGGGGTTCATGGTTCAATCCCCGGTGCCGGCGGCAGGTTAGCCCAGCACCATGTGACTCTGGGCAATAGCTCGCTTAATCTTCCCGACGGCCCCCAGCGCCTTGACACCCTCGGGTATTTGTGCACTTTAAAAAATAAAAAATGTCATTTGAGATGTCATCAGTGATGTCATCAGTGATGTCACTGACCATGTCATGAGTGATGTAATATGTGACGTCATCGGCAGTGCATTGCGGGGGTGCGAGTTATAGTTAGCTCAGCTAACTATAACGGCCAAATTTCTCTGGTTTTGTACAAGTGAAATATCAGCCTAACTATAACGCCCCTGAAACCTGTGGTTTTTTCAGTGAATTTCTAAGGTTTTTTAAATGCTAATCCCTAACTATAACGTCCCTGAAACCTGTGTTTTTTTCTTTGAATATATATATATATATATATATATATATATATATATACATATATATAACTGTCTTCTCTTTATGTCACTTATTTGCATGACTATGTAAATCATGTCCCTTTGCTACCTTGGAAACTTTCTGTCACGTGATCAAGGGGAAGTGTTCCCCTAAATGCGTTGGGTGTCTTGGCTGCAGCTTATTAAATCACCTGCAACATCTACACAGGCTCATTTGTTTTGTGATCTAAGTGATTGGAACGCAATGTTTGTTTGGATATGGATTATGGACTTTTCCACGCCCGCCACATGAGCCGCCACACTAATGGCCTGAGGTAGTGGTGGAAATGTAGCTCTGGTGACTATGGAATGAAATAGCGTGGTCAGTTGAACAAACATTCCTCAAGTGGGGAAGAGATTAATTTCACATCAAATGTAAGAAAAATTGATCCTCCAACTAGATCATACTAAATGTGCAGTTAGTTCCTCATCTGAATTGAGCCCTACCGGAATCATGGTGTTCAATTGAATGATACAACTTGACTCCAAACAGCATAGGTTCATAACTCTATCTCCCCCCTCTAATGTTGGGGGCCATGGAATCCATTATCAACATCTAAAGTTGTGTGATGTCACCAGCATGGTGCTGTTGAAAGTGTCAGGCCACTGGGTACTGTTTTTAATTGTGTGTGATGATGGCTCTAATATGCTCTAATACATGTTTTTTTGCCTTGTGTACTGTACTTCCAATATAAAACTTATCACAACTACACATAGGCTGTACACGCAATAATTGCATGTAAGATGCTTCTAGATAATAAAAGGTCTGGCTTTTTCAGGAAAAGCTCTTTGTTCTCATATTGGTACTGTGTCTACAGGCTTCGCACTTCGTGCATCTAAAGGAACCTGTAGGGAGAGTATTTAGCCAGGGCTTAGGTAGAGTTATCATGTTCTTACAAAGCATATCCCTGAGTGATCTATAGTCTCCTAAATATGATTTTGAATAATCGTCAAGATGTTTTGCAAATATCCTCACCAGTAAGTAAGACATGCCAATTCTTTCTTAAAGTTTTGTCTGACTCTAAGCTTATTTCGTGCTGTAGGTGGTAATGATTCTAATGGAATTCTTTTTTCTCATCTTCAGCAACTTTACTTGTGTTTCTTAATGTGGTTTCTCCCTTAATCCCTTCTACTCTTTTGATAGCATTATGAATAGTCTAGGGGGGTATAGCCTCTTTCTAAGAATCTCTTGGTAATGACTTCTTTTTCACTATTGAAGGCCTCCAACGTACTGCAATTTCTTAAAAAATGTAGCAGTCCCCCAAAGGGGAAGCTCTGAATCCAATGCGTGGTTGGTGACTTTGTGCATGGAGACGGTTCTGTAGTTTTGTAACCAATCTGTCCTTAGCCACCTCAATTTGAAGATCTGAAAAAGTTAGTGACTGCTTATCAATTTGGTGAGTGAACATCAGATTCAATGTATTGGTATTGAGGATCCTCACAAATTCCTCTGCCTGTTGTGTGAAGCCATTCCACATGACAAATATATCATCGATGTAACGGACCCAGAACACTGTGTAGTCATTAAAGAAGGAAATGTCGTAATCACCTTTTCCTCCCACCAGCGAAGGTACAGACAAGCATAGCTGCGGAGGAAACCGCTTCCCACATCAGCGCCTTGGGTCTGACGATAGCAGTTTGCTATCGAAGAGAACAAAAATATATTCTAGCTTGCAATGGATCCTGTCCAAAATCATCTCATTGTGGAAAAGATATGACAACAATCAGGCCCTCTAAAATGAACAACAAGCTTTCATCCCTAACTCATGGGGAATGCTAGTGTAGAGATTGGTAACAACATCAAGGCTCATTAACAAAACATTTTCCTCAAAGATAATGTCATCAATCTTTTTAAGGAAGTTCTCCATGTCCTTAATGTAAGTCTAGAGGGTTTCCACAAAAGGTTTCAAAAATAATCTGCATAGTGGGAGGTGTTCTCAACACCTACCCTATGGATGACACAATAGGTTTCTCCCGGGAGTTAATGGGGTCCTTGTGTAGTTTTGTAAAAGTATTTAATGGGAGTATTTGGGTGCATACATTTCAAATACCGGTACTACCCTCTTCAATAAGGCCCATTGATTGCCACTCTAGTGAGGTTGTCGTAATATGTCAGATTTGCCTGCTGTAATCTGCCTTTATCAGTTGAGTTGTAATAGGATCTGTCTCCCATCTGTCTGTAACCTTCAGCCATGTACTTTCCTATTGATTGCACAACCACATTCCCCCCCTTATCAGATTGTTTAATGACAAGATGGGGATTTTCTTGTAATTCTTTGAGTGCCATGTAATGAGCTCTCAATTAATTATAAGTGTGGGTCTTCCTACTGTATTTGAGATTTCTCAGCTCCTTCAAGATGGCTTTCTGAAGGACGTCTATAGCGTCATGAGCTAGGGTTGGGAAGAAAACAGACTTAGGTTTAAAACACCTTGGGCAGTTCAGATCAAGAGGCACATCAATGTTATCCAAACTCAATATAGTATCAAGACTACATACTGCATCTCCATCCAATTCACAAAGTGTATGTAAAACCTCTATGTCACTAAAAATAAAATTAGAGGATTTTGTCAACAGCTCCCTGGGTCTCAAAGCAATGCTGGCTCCTGTAGGAGGCGGGGAGCCGGCAGGGACCACGGGGGCCTTAAGCTTCCCCCACAGTCTCCAACATTTAAAAAGTGGGTGTCGTGGGTGGGACCAGGACACCCACACTACAGGCCAGACCCCTGGGAACGGGGTGCCCAGGGCTGAAAAATAAAATATAAAAAAAAACCTCTGGTAAGTTGCCAGAGGCCACGCCCCCTTCTCCACCACTCTTCAAACGCACCTCGTGGTGCGCTGATGGTTGGGAATGAATTCCACTTTACCTCCTAAGGCCCTCAGACTAAAGTGGACTTTTCCCCCAACCAGTAGTGCACCAGGCGGTGCATTTGCAGAGTGGTGGAGAATGGGGATGTGGCCTCTGATGACCTCTCAGCAATCCAGCTGAGTGGGTCTAACTAAAGGTAACAGGAGAGGTAGTTGGCCCCTAAGGACCCTCAAGAGCCAAGGGGACTTCATCCACCAACTAGTAGTGCGCTAGGTGACGTGGTTGCAGAGCATTTGAGATGTCATCAGTGATGTCACATGACCATGTCATGAATGATATAATATGTGAGGTCATAAGCAGTGCATTGTAGGGCGTGAGTTATAGTTAGCTCACTAACTATAACAGCTAGATCTGTGAACTGGAGCTTTTATCAAGACAGATAGGGCTCCATGCCTTCGCAGGTTGACAGTGGCGTGTATGAATAAACAGTAATCATATCTAAAACGTTATCAAGTCTTATCTTATTTCTGTAGGTGTGATATATGTCCTTTACCAAGGTCTTTGTGACTGTGGTTATCTCGCTGGTATCCTCAAAGAGACTTGATAATCCTAGGTCTTGAAAGTATTCTTTTCATACCTAATCCATGGGATAACTAGCATATTAGTCTGTTTCAGGCAAACCTCCACAATTTCCAGAGAAAAACTTAACTCTGGGGTGGACCAGGTTTTAACCCACAGGAAGATGGGTGCCAAGCCCACCCTGTCTTCTAAGAAATCCAGAACTATTTTGTTGCAAGTTATAAAACTCAATGCAGATCTGGGAGTCCTAAAAGCCTGATTAAAAATGTATTTTCTATTGCCTGAAGGGTCTGTACAGGCGTATGCCCCAACACTCCAGCACCATATGTGTCCACAGACAAACATTTGCTTTTATATAACATGGTCAGTTTTTTGGGAGGTATATGTCCCAACTTTTTCGCAAATCTGAATAGAGATTCACAGACTGCCTCCATCGAGTGCAATCTTTGGGTGATTAAACGGCCCATCTCAGGTTGGCACTAAATAAAATAACCAGATAGCTTAAACTCATAGTTTTCATTATAGGTGTATTTCCTCTAAAGAATTTCTTTGAGTGGGTAGTCTTTGGTCAACAGGTTAAGATGTAAGATTTATTATTATTTACCTTAAGATTCAGGCCCTGCATAAAACTATAAAACCCATCTAAAAGTGCTTGCAGGCCATTTAGGATATTCAAGTTTGCAACAAATTTATGTGGACTGGGTTACTTGGAACCCCTGAAAATATTCTTACTGCAGCTGCTTCAAATCTCCTCCAGCCAACAATCCAGGCTTGTACCACCCAGTCATCACAAAAAATTGGCTACTGGAGACTTGTAGGGCAGGGACAGGGGCATGTGGGGGGCGAATTTCTCCCGATGGCATGTACACTATCTCCCCTCCAGCATGCTATGGGTTCCAATTAGTCTGTGCTTACCCAGGCTACCCCGGCCCCTACTGCTGCCAGCTTTGATATCTCTAACTCTTGCAATGACAATATGGCTGAGACTGAAGGGGGCTTAATGGGACTAGATTCTCAAGCAAACAGCCTTCCCAAAGTAAAAGGGCTATCAGTAAGGAACACAAAGAAATTAATCTGCTAGGAAAATATGTAACCCTACGCCTCAAGCAGAAGCCCGCCTCCATGACTGGGTCATCTCAAAGGGAGATGTTAAGTCCTTAATATTTCAACTATCTACTGTCCAATCCATGGACCAGCTGGCAACAAGGGTTGACAGACAGTGTCGGACTGAGCTCCACGCTGATGCCTCCCCAACTCTGAAGCTGTCTCGCTTCCTGAAAATAGTTTTGATTAATTTGGCGGTGCCCCCACCAGCCAGTCCTCACTAGCTGTAAACTCAGAACATACAGAAATGCTTCAAGCAAATGGACCACACAAGCCTTCTCTTCTGGCAATACTCAATCTGGTACAGGCTCAGAGAGCAGAAGCACAGCAGCATTATGCTCACATTCGAGCAGATACCACCTTAATCCAGCAATTGTTAACAGAAGTAACAAGTAAGGTCTCAGCTCTGACAGTAGATATGGCCGAACTGCAGCAGTGAGTGGCCAACACTGGAAAGGTTGGAATGGCTACCATGAAATCTATTGGGAATTATGACCGGCAGTTGGCCTTTGTCCAGACGAAAATTGAAGATCTAGAGAACTGCCAGAGGAGAAATAATCTTTGATTGTTTGGAATGCCAGAAGGAAAGGAGGATGATGATCCCTGGCAGTTCATAGTTTAATTATTTGGGAAGGCATTTCCTGATCTCAGTGACTGGGACATAGCCGAACAAATTCAGAGTGCGCACACATCTTCTTATAACCCGGCGCGGTAATGCTATTATTAGCACCACTAAATATACACACCCATGCCCAATTTTAATTTACAGTGACAATTTCTTACTGAGGCAGGCAATCTCCTTAAAGGCCTGCCCAGCTATGCCTGTTGTACATTCTGACCTGTGCAAATCTACTATGGACAAAAGTTAAAAGCGCATGCCAACTAACTGATCCTCTAAAGGCTGTCAGGGCACAAGCATTTTTATAGGAACCTGCCAAGTTAAAGATCATTAAAGATGGTCACACACAGATGTGTTCTACAGAACAAGATGCTGTGTATACTCTTAATAATGTTCAAGGGACTGCAACATAGAACCACAATGTAGATATGCTTTCTCATGTCTTAGCTTGGATATATATGTTATAATAGGGCAACCCAGTATACCCCCAAGGAACTGGGTAATGTAATCTATAAAAGGAATATGTTCTTGGAGGATTTATGTCCACTACACCTAATCCTTATGCTGGTCAAACAAATGATCTAATATATTGTATAATGGATATGATGTTCTATTGATGCAATATTCATAAAAATAATATATTTGTGTTTACAGCATTACCTCACTGGTTTTTAATACATGAATGTTGCGCTAATGTTATTGGATCATTTTTTCACCAGCATAATGATTAAGTGTAGTGGAAATAAATCCTCCAGGAACATATTCTTTTTGTAGATTAGCTTGGATATAAGCATGATATCTTTGAGTTTGGCCTTCCTTGTGGTTTTGGCTAGCCCACTTAGGTTGTATTTTGTTTTTTCTTTTTCCCTTATATTATCTGGGGTAGCCCTGTTCTTTATTACTACTACTTTCCGTTTATTCCTTTTTTTCTCTCTCTTTTCTTCTTACTCAGCAAAGGTGTGTGCGGTTGGTGGGTGGAGGGGGCAGAGGGGGGAGCTTCTCAGGGTTGTCTCGGTCACGACAGTCAAGGAGTGCGGCATGATTCCTTTCGTTAAATACAGGGGTGAGGGGTTCAGGCGGTTGGGTTTGTTAAATAGGTCTACAAGGACAATTTTGTCAAAATTGGAGTAGTTGTGGTGAGGGGGAAATAAGTCAGAATGAGCAATAGTCACTCTATGACTTGATTTTTTTTGTTGCATATTGTGAATTGGGTTTTGGGCACCTGCAGAAAACATTCCTTACAGGAGAAAGATTCTACGTAGAAGATACTAACGTTTGTAAGAAGCCTTCATTTATTAGAGAGAATCTTGTCACTTGATAATTTATACTTAATATAGAAATCTGTGTGCACCAGGTACTAATATATGTACGTGTCCTAGTTTTGCTTAAAAAGATGAGTTATCTGTAAAGTTTTCACCACAGTATGAAGGGTGCAGGTAGTATGTTCATAAGCACCTTCAGGTTGTGGTAATTTGTTTTAGCAAATAGTGTTTTTTTTTTTACAACTGTTGCATAGAGTGTACACTGTTTACAGTATATTTTTTTAATATTCTTTGGTGAATTTATCATAACAGTTTCAGTGTTTGCAAACAGTGTGGTATAGAATAAACTCTCTCCATGGAGTAAACGCTATTTGTAGGACCCACTTTTTTGTTGATATCAACTTTATTTCTTAATATAGGTTCAGTGAGTGTCAAAGGTATAATGCAGATTAAAGTTGTAAGTAGTAGTCTTGTTTGTTTTGAAATGGCATTGAGTGTTTTGGTTTTCTCTCAACAATTGTATGGAAACTGAAGATTGTAGTGAATGAGGGCTTCCAATATATGTATTGTGGACTCTTAATTTGATCTATGCTTACTGTAAAGTGTGCTATAGTGTTAGTGTTGCATATAATCTTTGTTTTTAACACCTAAGTCAGTTGCATCTGTGGTGGCAGTAGTAATGGCATGATATTCTCCTGAACTATTTTGTAGTTACTATCAGGCCTCTAATGCCATAGTAATGTATAGGGCAATATGCTGCAAAACGAAGTTTGGATGATGTCATCAGTGATGTCATCAATGATGTCATTTGAGATGTCATCAGTGATGTCATAAATAATGTCATAGAACATGCTGCGAGTGATGTCATGTGTGAGATCATAAGCAGTGCATGGTAGGGGCGTAAGTTATAGTTAGCGCTGCTAACTATAACTGCCTCAATTTCTGTGTTTTTTTGTTCAAAACGTTAATGTTGTCACTTAGAATTGCTTTTATATTGTAACTTAACAGGAAAGGTTGCACATTTTGCAAAATGTTTCTGAAAAAATTATGTTTGAGTATAAAGCAGGGTAAAACAAAAATATTTAAGTACTACGTTTGTCTATCTCTTCAGTTCTTCTAATCTCTCAGATTGAGAAATTTCCCAGCATGTTCATTGATATTGTAATATCATACTTTTCATAGCCTTTGTATGTGTTTTTACATTAAAGTAGTAACTTTAATTCAGAAAGAGAATAATCAGTTTTTTAAAAATATTGTATAGTAGTAGCTTTATTATATAAATCTATTTTTTAAGTATGTGATTACTCTCTTGAGATTCTTTTCAAGACAGTAGAGTTCTATATTTTGCTCTAATCTACTATTTAGAGTTCTTTTTCATGTGTTCTTGTTATTATTTAGTATTAATCTGTCACTAGAGAGTTATTAAAATATGGTTGTAATATTCACTTTTTTTAAAAAGGCATTGACTCTTGCGAGGCGCTCGCTGGAGTCAATCACAGAATCCCATGTGTGGATGCCGAGGGGGCTATACTTCCTGGTCGGCTCTCGCAACCCTCTCACAATATCGTATATTTAGTATTAAGTTAAGAACAGTGCTTTGCTGTAATTGTGAACAAAGTAACAGAATAGAGATGTTGAATATATTAGTAAAATTGATTATGATTTGTTCCATTGAATATATAAAACAATAATATTTTTAGAATCTTGCAAGACGCTTGCGGGAGTCGAACACACAATCCCCTACGTGGACTCCGAGTGGGCTGTACTTCCTGGTCGGCTCTCTGATCTACCCGCGAAATCATGCATTTGGAATCAGGTTAATAACAGTGTTTTCTTGTAATTCTGAATAAATTAAGACATTAGAAATGTTGATTAGCTTGGAAAAATTGATTATGTATTGTACCATGAAATACATACAGCAATAATATGTTTGCGATCTCATGAGACAAGTGCCGGTATCTCACGAGAGGTCTGGCAAAGGAAGCACACCATAAGAAAGGTTTCTGATTGGTTCATATGGGTGTCTTTATTTAGAAGAAGAAGATTCCATCCTATTTGCTTTATTTCTCTATTGGACTTTGGTGAGAGTAAACATATTTGGCACACTCTCCTATTCTGTTTCCCTTTCAGCAGAAAGATGTCTTCATTAGATTCAGATGACCAGCCAGGGGCTTCTGCACCAGCTCGGCCATGTCAGCCACCCAAGGAATCCTTGGTATAGCAATTCTTTGAAATGAGACCAAGTGCCAAGAAAGTTTCTGCGGAATATGTTACCTGTAAACTTTGCACCAAAGAGTTCAGCCAGAGCAGAAATAACAATATAGCATGAGTACCACAGGGATGTGGAGACACCTGAGATCTGTGCATCTGCAAAGGCTTGCACAGGCAGAGTTGGCTCGTGCTGCGGAGCTTGATATCTCTATCTGGGCTTCAACATCATTTACTCCAGGAGATACTGTTCCTGAACAGGTTCCAAGTACACAAGTGGACAATAACCCTGCGCTTTTTAATAAAGCACTATTTGGCTGCTTGTGTAAGAAGATCATTTTTTGTCAGAGACAAGCAGGTCTGCCCAAGAGAAGCTTGTCCAAGAGCACAAGTGCCCTCTAGGCACTAGTTTTTTTTTTTAAATAGTTCTTTGTAAGCTTTTTCTCATTTTTGTTTTTAAGGAGATGCTGTTGGTATTTGTTTAACACTTCAAGTTGTATGGTTTTGTCATACCCTTTTCAAAACAAATTTAAAATACCCCTAAAATATTTACAATGTTTGAAAACACAAAACATTTTTTATAGTTGTTGAAAAGAGATAACAAAAACAGCTCGTTTCAGAGCTACCATATAGTTTCATAAACTTTGTTGTTTGTACTATGTTTCCCTTTTTTCCCTTCTCCAAATCTCTTGTGAGACTCTTGCGAGAGCCAGGGAGGCAATGCTTTGTGTACAGTCCGAGGGGGTGGGGGCAGTGCTTCCTGGTTTGCTCTTGCAAGCCTTTCATGAGATTGTGCTTTTTATAATGGACCTTGCATTTACACTGAATATATCCTGGTGTAGTATGTATAATTTATATGCACCAGAATAGTAACATCCTGTTTAGTATTATGAAATGCAATCCATTATATAATTGTGGTGAAAAATAATTCACTTAAATTTATGAACAAACTCGGCATGTTTAATTCTGCATGAGATCGAACATTGGTAACATAGCACACATTGATACTCATTTATTTACTTTAAGTCCATTTATTATTAGAAAAACATAAATCACTATATTATTTTTTTACTATCCCCCAAGAGTCTCAGTGAGATCATGAACTTTTTTAGAGAGGAAGAATATGCACTTTCCTTTATTACAGTACTTATGCCTTATAGTCCCCACTGGCAGGGTGTGGGGAGGAAGCAGACTCTCAAATGAAACCTTTCACAGTATAACAGGAGTGCACAGTAGGGTGTAAGGAGACACTGGGATCTCACTGACACCTCTCCACAGCCTAACAACTGTAGTGTATAGTGGACTGCAGGGAGAGACTGGCCTTCCCAGTGAGACCTTACAGGTAGGTAACCAGTGTGTAGAGTGGGGTGTAAAGAGACACTGCCTCTCCACTAACACCTTTGCCCAGGACTGTGTATTAGATTATGAGGATACACAGCCTTCTATGCCAAGACCTCTCTTTGTATCAGAGGTCCCCATACTACAACGTGGACAAGGACCGATCTCTCTACTGTCAATTCACTGTTGCAAGTTATGTCACCATTGCTGCATATCAAAATAATTGCCTTCTCCATTACCAAGTCTCGTTAGGATAAAAGATATGCATAGTACCATAGAGATACCTATACATGCAGCACCAGATTTACAATAGCTGAAGATGGAACTGCTAGTTTTAGTGGATACTGCAATACTATAATAAAATTGAAAAGTACCATAAGTATAAAGCAAAGAAATCAAAAGTAACTTTATACTTTTTTATTACAACAAAACAATTTAAACAATAATACAAAAACAACAACTATATTAACAAACTATATGAACAACTATTTAACAAATAAAATATATAGATATAAGATATAATGATATAATATAAAATATTTTTCTCTGACGCTCATCCATATTCACTAATGTCTCCCTTTTTGCTTTATTTGCCTACTGAATTTTGGTTTATGTGGTACTTCTTTTCCAGTCTTTTAGCCATGTTAGACTGCCAAAGAGTCTTCAGTTTCTTGGTGTATCATAGAAGGCTAGGGGGCAAGAAAGTCTCGGCAAAGCTCCACATAAATTCACTTCTGCTGAGCACAACTCAAACAGACTCTCCTTCTCCTCCAAAGCACCAAGGACAAAGTGAGCTTTCCTGGTTCTACACCCAATCACATCACAGCATTTCTTCAACCATGTAATAACAATGGTAACTATTGGTTGAGCCTCGGCTCTTTTTTAATTTGTCTCCCCATAAGATCTTGCGAGAGTCTCGCTGTATCATAAAGCACCTCGTGGCAGGCTCAGCAATTTTCTATGCAGGGCCTGCAGGATCGCACAAGCCTCATGCAGCAAGCTTCATTCCCTGAAGCTCTCACTCTACTCTCACAGGATCACAACACAATTGGAGGCAAATAGTAGTATATGACCAGCACAAGCCTCTCTACTGAGAGCCCTCTGTTGGATAATAAGTGTGCATACTGGAGTATGAGGAGAGACTAGCCTCTGCTTTCAAAGCGCTCTCTCAAATAACTATGTATAGTAGGGCATGTAACTTTATGATGGCCACAATGTATACACAGTGTATCGTTGCTCGATTCTGCTGACTTAAATCACGTGATTATTTTTTGATTCACGTGACTCCCGCTACAGGGAGTGTTGAAGGTATGTATGTGAGTCTACATCCATCTGCATGTTTTAAAAAATCTGAAACACTTCAGACAACTGACGTGGGGATACCTCCTTTTTTCACCTGGTTGCTACTCTCTATCACACGATTTGGTGTACTATATCTTTTCATTTACAGCAGGAGACTCCCTCCCCTTTTTTTGATCTGTTGGGTGCACATATAGGGGCCGATTCCGATTCGGGCAGGACATCTCTCCGACCGAGCCGGCCCGGAGAGCTTTCCGACCGAATCGGACTCTCAGCAGTCCGACCGAACGAGGCACGATGCGTCGCATGCTATCGGACTCGATTCGCCTGGACTCCCATTGAAGTCACTGGAGCCGGGCGTACAACGCGTACGCGGGCTCCCATTGACTCAATGGGTGCGAGCTGAACAAGGGCACCCCCTATAGCGGGTACGCTGCCGAAGCGTGGTCGCGCCGTACACGCACAGGTAGGGGGACCCATGGGTCCCCTGTGTGCGACTCGCGCGGCTAGGCGTACAGGGGGTCCGACACGGACTCCCAAAGTGCGGCTCCGACTGCTCTCTCAAGCCGGACGCCGCGAGTCGGTCGGATCTGCTCGCGCGGCGCGCATCGTACTTACCCGGCCGGGAACGTCTCCATTGCGCGGTGCGAGTCGTGTCCGTGCGCAGTCGGTCGGAGCGGTTGGGTCCCGCGAACGAGTCGGTCGGCGATTTCGCGAACGCTCGGATCGTACCGCCGCCCGGACGCACGTCCGACTCGGTCGGAAACAGGGCGTCCGAATCGGATCCGGTAAAGCCGAATCCGATTCGGAGCCCTACCGGCCGAGATCGGAATCGACCCCTTAGTTTTGTGTATTTTTGTACCTTATTTTTGTATGTGGGGACAAAATAGGGTCTCACATTGGAAAAAGGATAATGAGGTAACATGACTTTATGTTTGGATTGTGATATTTGATATTTCTTTCTCTTGTAGCCCGAGGAAGTCGGTGGTGAATGTTGCCACATCGAAACACGTGTTGGCTACTTTGGCTACTTCAATGATTATTTACATCTGTCAAGACTTTTTTGAAATTAAATAAATAAAGAAAAAAATAAAATTGCATACTTTGGACAAATACAGGACTGGAAATTTATGAATTTTTAGGTGATCAGGTAATTGTATAATAATTAGTTAAAAACAATATATATTTATTTTCTTCACATTAATTATCCCTTAGACCTTTCCTCTATAAATCTAGGGAAACATCATGCCTTTCTGCTGTCCCCTTATATCGTTTTTTACTTCATTTCCAACACACCTCCAATTTTTCACTTTAAACAATAATGGCAGCCATTTCATGTCTAAAATTCCAGCAGCCAGACAATCAGAGCACTTGCTCTTGTAGGACTCGTAGGAGACTCTCGCTCCCACAAGAGCGTGAAGGCTCACTGGGAAAACAGGCCTATTGAGCAATCACAGGCCTCCATTTTTTATTTTGTGCTGTCGCGGGACGCCTGCTGACCCTTGCGAGCCCAACTGCCAAAATATACAATTATTTTTTACCCTAATATCTCAAAAACTACTGCATGGATTTACACCAAATCACTGAACGCACAATCTGCGAACTAAGATCTAGCTTCCTGCCGAATTTGGAGTAATTCCATTCAGATGTTTTTGCTATAAACACTCTTAAAAAGTCCAAGAAAAATGCATGGAGATTCAATGTTTTGGGAAACCCTTTTTCTCGGCCCCTGCTTGAAAGATCCACCTCACAACTTTCTAGGATGGCGTACAGGTGTATGAAATATGTTTTGGGAAAGTTTCATGAAGATTCGTCAAACATGGTCAAAGTTATTAGCAAACCAAAAAATGCTCTGTCTATGAAAAAGCAGACCTGACTATAACAACCTAGTGGCCACCACCACTAGGTAATAGTTATATATACACAGATACATCCACCAAAATTGAAAGTGTGCATTCTAGAGGAAAATGTGCGTATGTGCAAAACTAATAAGCTGACGCTTGTAGAAAAATGACAGCATTTCCAACATGTACTTAAAGCTGATATTTGAATGATGAATCATGTGGTTCTGGGAGACTTATGACTAACAACACTAATATTATCAGTAGCTCAGGATAATTTACATTGAAAATAAGTTTTATCGAAAAGGCGGGAGACTCCTGTGCTGGAATGTTCTTATGTTTGACTGGATCGCAGAAAGGCATTACCCAGAAATGATTGGAAAGCTCAAGGTTGGTTGCACTTTGAAATATTTCTTCTCACTTTCACCCTTTTATTACAGGATGCCGCATCTGTTTCGGGGAGCAGCTGGCCAGGATGGAGCTCTTTCTCTTCTTCACTACTTTTAACAGCAGTTCAATTTCTTCATTCCAAGGGGTCAGCCGAGGCCCAGTGAAGAGACCATCCAGGGCACCATAAGAGCCCCCATGCCTTACCAGCTATGTGCTGAAGTGAGATGAAGGAAGATCACCCTGTACGGCAAAATATCTCATCACGAAGACATATATAACTTTGGGTATCTGGGCAACTCTTTCAGGAAATTATAGCTGAAATTTAATAGAAACCATTATTGCATCCTAGAAGGAGGTTTCTCAAACTAATTTCTACTATGCTGTGTATGAAGTGTGCGCAGTATTATAATTCTGATTGTAAAGTACACAGACTTCGCACGTCACTAAGTTCACACAGTTCCATAATAATGAGACAATTGTCAAACAAATATTTTTAGCTGTAATAGCCTTCCAATAAATTAGCTTTTGGCTGTTTTTTTCTACACCAAAAGTCTGTTTAAGTCTTTGTAACTCTTTATTAAGTTCACAAAATTTATAAAGTGAAAAAGAATCTTTTCGATTTTGGAGTACATAGTTTTATAGTTTCTCCACCCTGCAGAAAGCACAGTAAATTCTATCTTTCTAATATTGTCTGGAATAGACTCAGGGGTAAATCTGATATAGATTCAAATGTACAACTGTGATTGTGGAATAAAGACAAATACACTAGCTTCTGTAATTACAGTTGCTGCTGCTTTAAACTCCCTTCTTTATGTTCCTGTTTAAAGGGGACATGTACATTAATTTCAACAAAGGTTGACTTAAGTCATTTGAGCATTCACTGCTTGGTCAGACCCATTAGCGGCTAAATGTGGCCACCAACAATTCATTCAATGTGGGATTAGGTGCAATTATATACAAAAGCATGGACAACGCCATTAGGTCTGTCATTTTTAGGAATCACATCAATTCTTTATGATGCTACATGTTCACTGGCAAGGGAACAAAGAGAGCACTCAACATATTTCTGGAAAAAATAAATACTTTTATTTTGGGATCGTACAAATGAAATTTGCATTTTAACAAAATGACATTTGCATTTCAACAATACAATTATGTGTATACTTTTTCTGAAATGATTCAAAAGTTACATTTCTTGCTTGTCAAAGTAGTATTATAGAAGAATTATTGGCCTGTGTATGTTTTTGCAATACCTCATTGAGCCATTCATTAAACATTTGGGGGCAGATTTATGAAGAAGTCACGCAACGCAACAAAGCAAGACAAATTGCTGCGCTGTGTGACAGTGAGAGAGCAGAAATGCACCTATCAACTAAGATATGTTGCATTTCTGCTCTCTCCCTGGGATGGCACATTTTGTGCTGCCTAGCGTCAACGTAGGCATCCCGGCTCCATAGTGTAAGGGTGCCTGCATTACAGGCAGGATTGTTTTGGTGCCGGAAATGACACCTTCCAGCACATATACAATCCTTAGAGGCATTTTAATCTTTCTATGTGTGCTGCAGAATGCAGCACACATGGAAACAGGAAATAATGAGGAGAAATAAAGATATTTCTTCTCGTTATACCTCACTTGGGATGATGCATCATTTTGGCACAATCCCAGGTTTACTGACCTCAGTAAATCTTGGATTGTGTCAAAATGCTCCACTCATGGAACACCTTCTCAACGCAGAGTGATGCAAGGCAGCCAATTACACTGGGCTGCGTTACTCTGAAATTCTATGCCACGGAGAGCTCACAAGTGGTTTATAGTGGTTTAGTAAATCCCACTTAAGGGCTTGCATTGCCTTGCGTCATCTTTGTCTGAAGCAAGGGCAACACAAGCCCTTAGTAAATCTGCCCCCTGGTCTTCCCAATTTAAATAAGCCTAAACACAATGAATAAGTAGTAACTAATATTTTCCTAAAAGGTATTGATTGGTTTACCCTTTTTTCCCATGACCTGATACACTTTACATGGGAGACCTCAAATTAATGAACAATACTTGCCTTAAGGTCGGCAATATCTAGGAATCAAATAAGACATCAATATTTCTTGCCTCACAGTTGTTTGGGTAAGCTGTGCGGTGATCCACAGAAAGCCAAATGTTTGCTGTAAACTTTAAAATCTGAAATATGGATGAACTTAGACTGCCTAGGCTTAGAAACCATTCCGACCCAGATGAAATTTCTCAAAGAATTAAAGAAATGGGTCTTCATAGCCCGTAGTTTATCTGGGCTGTTCCCTGCATGCTTAGCTACCTCAGGTTTTAGCGCCCAAAAGCCTATTTGTTGGGTATCAGCTGTGCCTTATAAATCCCCCTTATATTACATTATATTACTGTAATAAAGTTCTTCTCCAAGAAGAAGCATCTTCAGTCCCCAGCATCTTCAGTATCTTGTAAATAAAGAAACGCTAGAACTCTTTGGTTCCCGCCTTCTACACAGTAGGCCCGTGATTGTGAAGCGTTGAAGGGATGAGTTGAAGGCAGGCTTTGAATGTTGAGTTCTGACTTACACGCAGGTAGAATAAAGACATCTACAACTACTTTCCATGGTGGTTTGGTTATTGCCTAGTACCCGCGACTAGTAGATGCTACACCATCTATAAACCCATATGTGTATTCTCTGTTATCAGAAGACCCTTCTGGGTATTGTCCCCTTCCTTTTTCAACAGTTTTTTAGGCAATATACCTACATTTGCATTGGGGCACATGTTTCATGGTGCAGGCTAAAGCACTCTGAAACTCCTTTTACCCTTCTGCACACAGAGAGAGAAACTGATATGACTTATTGATGGCTACTGAAAATGTGGCTGTTCAATCAGTAACTCTTACATCATAAATGAGCATACACAATAATTTGAGTTAGTCTTGGAACAAAGTCATGAAAGCTATTTGTAGTATGTGTGTTCTATAAATAAATAAAATAAATAAAAGAGGGCTCTGAGTAGTTGGGCGCTTTGGAGGAGAGTGGAAAGCCCTGCCATTAGCTTTGTAGAAGTTGCAAAAAGTACATGGTGCAATTTGGATTGAGTCCCAAGGTATCACTGACGAACCTGGAGGCAGACAGAATGGTGTGTTCTTATTACTTGGCTTCTTTGGAAGCAGGCAGCTTAGCTGAGTCTATTAATGGCATCTTATTTTTCCCCACTATCTCAAGCTTATAATATCAAATTTTAATATTCAACATTATTAGAACAAAACAATCAAACCCTGCTGCCTAACCAAAGGCTTGGCTTCTTTTTAATAACAACTGTTTACTATGAGTTGAACCCAACACAGGATGTTATGTTGTAACACCAATAACATATTCTGTTTGGCTGGCTGGAGTGCAATTGGAGTATAATAACATTTGAAATAGTGCAATTACATACAAAAGGGAGACCAGAAAAATAAGAGCACCTACTCAAATAGTGTGGCAAGTAAGCAATCTACAGCTTGACGAAGTCATTGTGTAGGAAGGTAGTAGGGGATTTGGTGCACCAATTGAAACCAAGCCCATTCCTTTGAAGTTTCGCTGTCCACCTTCCAAATGAAAGGAATACCTGCTAGTCCCTGACCAGAAATCTGAAGAGAAACAGAACTATGCACAGAGCTTGACCTGGCCAATGAAATCACAGTCTGAGTGGATGGATGTTAGAAGATTTAGCGTCCGGCCAAAACCCACATACCCACCAGTGGCGGCGGGTGACATTTGAAAGCGGTGAGGCGGGATGATGACCTGTGGCGAGTGAGCATAGCGAGCGAGCCTGACCTTCTTAAGGGGGGTTCGTGGGGTTGTCCCCCATGATTTTTTTTAAAAAAGAGTGGGCGAATGGTGCATTTTCAAGCACATTTGAAAAAGCAAGAAGGTTAACAAGGCAATTGTGAAAATGTAGTCATGGCATCAATAAAGTGATCTTATATGATAATGACGCAGGTAGCTGCTCATTCAAATAACCACAGAACTTAATAACAGACTTTGAGATAACTTCGTATTTTTCACAATCCTTAAGATTGCAGTCAGTTACACAACATTGACGCCTGCAACCCCACTCTGAAAATCGTCCCAGCACCAATGCAGCATTCAATCGTGGCAGACCACATCATAGACCTTCACCCACTGGCTGCGCACCCGCTTCCACATTCTGGAAATGGGCCTCAGGGTGCAGATGGTAAGTGACACTTTAAGCAACCTCACCTCAGGCACAGAAAGGAAGCTGGTCACAAGAATGTCTCAGTGTTATGTAACCAGCGAGGGAGACGCACAGATACAGTTGAGAATGGCACCCTATGCAAGTTACTGGAAACTGGAAGCCTAAGGATTTAGATATTGCTGCAACTGCTATTTAGTCACAGATGAACGCACAAAAAGCAATCACTGCTGGTCATTCCAAAGTGCATAAAAGTATTTTCTAGTTTTATTCTAAAATTTCTGCAAGTGCACTGAGTGTACTTGTCTTCTCCATCTTATGTATCTTGTGTCGTAAATCTAATATATAGAATCTTATATCAATATAGCAAGGCTGTATATGTACAGACGGTCAATGTCAATTCTGTCACTGTGAAAGCTATACGAACTCACTGCCTTGTTCACAGAGCACAGCACATCAAAGGTAAGGTGGGCCTCCTGGGATTTCCTCTTTCAGCCTCAGGCAATGGTGCTCCTCCCATCTAATCTATATTGCCATTGTGTCCCGTGTGTTTGTATATCGTCCGAACAAATGGCTTGTATTTGGCCGCTTACATATATGGAGTCCCCTTTTTCATTAAACTAGCATTTATGTAGGCCACAAGCCATTTGTCACGCAATAAGCAAAACAGCAGCAGCACACAGGGCTCAGGGTGGCTGTCAGAACCATGCTGGAGATAGTTGAAATCCTTGCCTTGCATGTGCAGGCATGACAAAGTCACAGCCTCGAGTCCACTGTGCAATTTACATTTGCGTACATAGACAGAAGTGTCAGGCAGGCATAGCCTTTTGAAAATAACATACACTTTCCTTGTGTGCAAGTTGATTTGCTAATATGCAGCCTGGATTTGAATGAATGCCCAGGTGAGGCAGACGGTGCTAGGAAGCATACGGTGAATCTTTAAATGAACTTGCGCTTCCCCCCTATTATATTACACAGTTCTTTATGATGTAGAGTTCTGTATTTTTGATTACTCTGTTTGTATATAATTTTTCTCTAAGAATGATTTATACATATAACTTTTGCTATGTATTGCTTTTTAATGACATATGTGTTTATTAATTGTTGTATCTCTACGCTTTCTCCAATAAACTTAAACTTAAAAAAAACGGAATTTGCGCTTAACATATTGAGGAAAGCGTTCTTTTTAAATTAATTATTCCACATCTGAGTTGTATTTTCTGCAGTTCTTTGAAATGCACTGACTGAGAACTTATGTACTCAAGCTTTAAAGCTTTGTGAAAAGTCTTCAGTGATAGTTAATTTTACAGAACACACTCCTACAGTGCTGCTGTGCTTTGAAAATACGCTGAAAGCGGCGCTCTGATAATGTAATCAGATATCTACTTTGCACTCCTGCAGGGAAGCTTTGATTGCAATATGCGTTTACTGTGAAGAGATTCATCAGCCTGTTGCAGTGTTCCCTGTGGCTGTCTGCAGGTAGGGAGTTTTATTTTGTGATATTCACGTTGTTTATGGGAATTAGGAAGATACAACACAAGTCCCCTTGCCAGCTGCAAGACTCTACCCCCATTCAAATGAATCTGCTTTTAATTATTGCAGTTTTATATAGCGTGAACTCGAGCCATCGATATTGGAGTGCCTGGGCCGGTTTTAGCGCCAGTGGCGCCCGGTGCGACAATGTTTGTTGGTGTCCCCAATGACGACCTCCTCCATGGATTCCCTCACTATCACCTTTTAACAGTGCCCCTCAAGTCTCCATATCCCCTCTCTCTCTAATGCATTTCTTTTGTTTTATAGTGCCAGTCATATCAGTGAAAGATGTCAGAGCACTTTACATCACATACACATTACAGAGACAATGAATCATAAGTGTGTAAAACAGTGTATAGGAAATGTTACATCAGACAGAGGACTACAAGGTGAAGGACCCCCGTACCGGGCCCTTGGCAGGGCGGCAGGAGAGAGCCCAGGCAGCCCAGGGCAGGGGAGCCCACCCCGGGGCCCAGCCGGGCCCTGGCGAGCCTGGTCAGAGCTCCTGGGCTCGTCCAGGCCGAGGTGACCGATAACTGCCGGGTGCATTAAGTCCCCCCACCTTTGTTACATTTCAGCAGGTCAACCCGGTTGCCATTTTGAAGGGGGGAAGTGTAGAAGATTCAATGTGAGATATAGATTTTGGTGCAGTAGGTACTAAAATCTCCATGTTATTCCCTACAAGCTAAGTATAGCTGGAATCCATCAAACTAGATAAATTCCGAACCCCAGGGAGTCAAACTTTATAAGGTGAGATAATTGCACCTTTCCTCCAACCTACAAAGAATCATGACCTTAGCGAACAAAGGCAACAAACAAGTCTTTCCTGCGTGTTCAATCATTTATACTGTTCTGACTTGCGTCAAACAGGCCTGCTGTGCTACTGGGCTCTGCTAATGCTATGAAACAGTAGGTGGGCAATCCTACTTACAGTAGGCTTCTAACGTCTCTGTTTTGTGTTTGCACATCCCTCATCTAGGCTCCATAACTGTGCTGCTGCTAGAGTGTAGAAGCAGCTGTTTAGGCAATGGTTATGAAGGTGAAACAAGCAGCTCTACACATCACAGAGTTGGGCATGGAGAGCAAAAAAACAATGGATTTAGGTCCAGATCTCTGTACTGGGGTGAATGTTTGATATTTTTTAGCATTCTGTCCATCAATTTTTTTTTTTTGTATTTGTCACCCCGAGTGGGACGGGTACGCCCAGACGTGGGTCCCGTGCTCTCCATGCCACTGGTGTCAAGCTAGCCTGGCTGATATGGGGTGATGCCCCGAAACCGGTCCCCGGATTCTTGTTTCCAGTTCCGAAAAGACCTGGCCTGGCAGTTCGGGCTGGACTGTTCCCATGGGGAACAGGGTCAAGATTGATTTGCATATGGCTGGGTCTGAACTGGATAAGTATAGGGAGCAAAAAAACGTATTGTGCAGTATTCTGTCCATCAATTGTTCTTTTTGCATTTGTCACCCCGAGTGGGACGGGTATGCCCAGACGTGGGTCCTGTGCTCTCCATGCCACTGGAGTCAAGCTAGCCTGGCTAATGAGGGGTGATGCCCTGAAACCGGTCCTAGGATGTTTGTTTCCAGTCCAGGGAGGACCTGGCCAGGCAGTTCCAGCTGAACTGTTCCCATGGGGAACGGGTCAAGACTGATTTGTATATGGCTGGGTCTGAACTGGAAAGGCATGGGAGCAAAAATAATGATTTCAGCCTCCAGACTTTCACTGGGGTGAATGTTTGACATTGTGCAGCATTCTGTCCATCAATTGTTCTTTTTGCATTGGCCTGAAGAGAGGCTGAATGAAGCAAAGGCAATCTGCATCTAGCAGCAATGATTCTCGCAGCAGACAAAATTATTTCCATGAAGTCAATATTATTAAGCTGGAATAAACAAAGGTCTGATCTGACTTATTTACTCTTATTATCAAGCTATAAAGTGTGCACCCTCCTGTAAAAATGAATCAACAGTAGGGCAGCAAGTGCTGCTCTAAGTAGCACCAAGGGAACAAGAAAAAGTACCAGCAACCTATTTCCCAATATGTTTTATTAATGGCACCAGTCAGCAAAGTGAAATTACCAGTGATGCTAGTAAAATACGGGTCAGGTGGCAACCTTATCCCTCACTCAATAATATTCTGCATCCTCATCCGTCAATTTCAACCACAGCTGCCAATTCTCTCTACTCTCCATCATTCACTCCTGACCTCTCTACTCATCACCTGCAATACCTCATCCCTTACTCCTCATGAATTTGGGGTTCTCACTCCTTAATCTTCTTCTCTCAATATTTACCTTTTAGGGGTTGATTACGATGCCGTTTGGAAAGGCTCTGAATCAGATTTGGGTCTGCCAAATCCGATTCGGAACCCGTCTTTCTGACCGATTCGGAAAGGTTTCCGAATGACCAATTATGATGTTCGTAATGTGTTCGGACTGTCCGAGTCGGTTCCAGATGGCATTTGCAGGAACCGAGTCATTCGGAGCCGGCCCGTAGAGGTCTATGGACCAAGTTTCCGACCGAGCGATTACGATGTCAGATTAGACAGCCTTTCCGAAATGGACTCAGTTCGGCTGTCGGAATCTTACTTTGGGGCCCCATAGCAGGCCCCCCTTCACCCGGAGCCTCCCAATGGGGCCCGTTGGGGTACCCAGGGACTCCCCTCAGGACCATGTACAGTGTGGCAGACACCACGCGGTGGCCGCCACAGGGTGCATCTACCGATTTTCCCTTAACCAACCTTTTCTTCAATGGGAGCTCTGTGTACTTGGCCAGAACTCCAGGCTCCCGTTGAAGCCAGCCGGAGTCCAACCGACCGTATCTGGAACATCGTAATCGGTCGGTCGGATCTACCTGGATCCGATTCGGCTCGGAAACCATTCCGAGACCGATTCGGTCAGCAATGCTTTCTGACTGGCTTTGCACCGACCTCTTAATCTGCATTTCTGATTTGTTGTTCCTTAACCTTCAACATAATTTCTAGTCTATCATCTTTAACTCCTCATTCTTTACTTCTCATTTCTCATCTCTCACTCCTCAATCTTCATTTCTTATGACTTAAGCCTCACTAACCCATCTTAGTCTCTCACTCCTCATCCCTCACTTCTCATCCATCATGCCTAACCACTCACTCATCATCTCACACTCCTAATTTCCTCACTTATCATCCATTACTATTAATTCCTCACTCCATATGACTCTCTCCTCATGGCACGCTATTCATACCTCATGTCACATCCCTCAGTTGGCATCTCTCACTTCTTATTCCACATCCCTCAGCCCACTCCTCATTTTTAATTTCTCGCTACTCGTCTTACTACTTATCCTCTTTCTTCACTCGATATTCTTCACTCATCAGTCCTCAGCTCTCACTCATCCTTCACTTCTCGTCCTTCACTCCTTATTCATCACTTTTACATGGTTTACTCATCCCTTAGCTTATTTCTTATCCATCAGTCCTCATCTTTCTCATCCCTCATTTCTATCTCTCCTCATCCTTTTACTCCTCTATGTATCTACTCTCACTCAACATTCACTCACCCACAACATTCACTCATCCATCCTTATCCCTCACTCATCCTACCTCAGTCCTGACTTCTCATCCCTCCCCATTCCTTCCTTCTTCGCTCCTCAACCTTTACTTCTTTTCTATCACAAATAATCTCCCACTTCTCATTCCTCACTTTTTATCCTCCTCCTTCCCTTCTCTGCCCTCACTCTTCAGCCCACACTGCTCATCAATCATCCTTCACTCTTTATCCATCATGTATCTCTCAACTCTATCCCTAATCATCCCTCCACATCCCTAACTTTACATCACTCGATCTGATTTTTCTTGGCTCACCCATCCTTCCTAATCCCTCTCTTTATCTACAACTCTTTTACTCACTCTTCATCACTTATTTGTCACACTTCATTATTCACCTTTCCTTATCCCTCTTCCTCATCCCTCACTGTACCTCCTCCTCTCAGAGATGAATGAAATTGAAAAATGGTGATCCCTTAAAATGTGCACCACACTGTCCACTTTAGGACATCATGGTGCTTTACGTCTCATACATCAGTTCTCATTCCTCATTCCGAACCCTCATGCCCTCACTCCCCTACCCTCTTTTTCATCCTTAACCCATCAACATCATTCCTCATTATTCATCCCTCATTCCTCTCAACGCCTTCACTCCCTATGTCTAACTCCTTATTTATTATTTTACATTCAACTCTTACCCTCATCCCTCACATTTAATTTCCCCTTTTCTCAAGTCTCACTGCTCATCTCTCATACCTCAATTCCCATACTTTCTCTCATCCCTCAGTCCCCATCTTCTCATCCCTCACTCCCCATCCTTCACTTCACGTCTCTCCCTGCTCTTCGTTCACCACTTAATCCTAGCCCTTTATTCCTCTCTCCTAATTCCTCACTATCTCATCCACTTCCCTTACTCTTCACCCCCAATTCCCCACTCTTCACCCCTGATGTCTTACTCTGAATGCATCATCCATCACAGCTCACTCCCCCTCACGTCAACAGTGACATGGGAATTGGACAAATGATTATATCCTAAAATATACACCACCCTGACCATTTTAGGACATCTTTATTTCTCCCTCCTCATGACCCAATTCTCATGCTTCACTCCTTATCTATCATGTGCAATCCTCAATAGTGGGGCATTTAATTCTCCACCTGGAGGTCAACAACCAAACTTCACTCCACAGCCATAACATTTGATATTTCATTCCTTACATCTCCCTCTCTCACTCCTCGTCCCTCATTCCTCATTCTTTGACCTTCAAACATGCAGTATGTAATCAGTTTAAGACATTCTCTTTTCTCAGTCCACACTCCCCAAATTATCTCCTCTCATTTTACACTCTGGCATCCTTCACTGTTACTTCATCGCTCATCCCTCAATGAAGGCTCACCAATCAAACTTCACTCCTTAGCCCCCACATTTCATCTCTCATTCCTTACATTTCATCTCTAATTCCTGATCTATCACCCCCCACCCCTCAGTCCCCATTCTTCAGCCTTCCAATGTGCAGGACCGTTTAAGACATCCTCATTTCTATCTCCTCACTCCCTCAATCCTCACCCCATATTCTTCATCCCTCATCCTTCAAACGTTATCTATCATACCTCACTCCCCACTACTCAAACCTCATCTGTAACTGTTACGCCTCATAACCCATCCTTCATTTCTCACCTCCAACCCTCTTCCCTCAGTTGTCATTCCTCATCTCTCACGCAACATCTATGATTCTTCTATCCTCATTCTCCATTTCTTATTCCTCACCTCTCTCTCCTACCTACTCATTCTGTATTCTCTTGTTGTTCACGCTTTCTCCTCTCTTTGAGTGATGAGTGAAATTGACAATGTCTTAAAATGTACACCACCCTGTCTATTTTAGGACAATCTAATCCCTCATGCCTTTGTTCTGATTTCTCATTCTTCACCACTCATCCCTATCTCCTAATTTCATGCCTCATTCATCACCTCTCTTCTTTAGGCCTCTATCTTCACTTGCCACCCCTGAATTCTGATTTATCAGTCCTAATTAGTCATTCCTAATCTTCAATTCTCACACCTCATTGTTCACCTGCCTTTCTTCATCTCTCAGTGCCCATTCTTCTCATCTTCACCTCTTTATCACTATTTCTTGTTCTCCATTTCTCACCCCTCAATCCTCATGTCCTTTTCTTCAATTCTCATTCTTTCCTCTTGCTCTTCATGCCTTGCTCTTTTTTAGTCCCACTCCCCTTATTTCTCTTTATTCACTTCTCATCTTTCCTTTCTTCATCCCTCACGCCTCACCCTTCATGCCTCTTTTATTGTTACTCGCTCTCCACATTTCTCTCTGCTAAGTCCACATCTCTAAGTCCTCATGCTTCACCCCTCATCGCTCTTTCCTCATCTTTAAGGTTCCATTGCTCACTTCGTGTCCTAGACTTTTCATCTCTTTTCTTCATCCCTCACTCCTTACCCCTTGTCCCTCACTCACCTGTTAAAACTCATTGTCAATCCCTCTCACCCTTCAGTTTGGATTCTGTGTTTTTACTCTGAAATCTTATTTCCTCAGGCCTTCATTCCCCGACCTTCATTCCTTAACTCTTTCCTTCACTCTCCATCCTTCACTTCTCAACTCTTGCTCCTCATACTACATCATGCACTCCTTATCCCTCACTAATTACTCCTTATGCCTCACTCTAAGTCCTTATCCTCATCCACCACCCCTTACTTGTCACTTCCGATCCCACTCTCCTCAACCCTCACGCATCACTTCTCCTTTTCTCTAACATTTCATCCTCACACTGTGCTCATGTCTTGTGCAATGAATTAATGAATGCTGTATTGCTTTTAAGATGTTTTATATTCTGTTATATGTGAATTATATTCATTTTCATTAATTATGTTAGTCCATAGCGTATCATTTCAGAATATGATACACTTCAAAGACATATTCATTTGAAATTATATCAACATGAGATTACTGCACACTATATTCATCTAAACATGGGTCATATTCATTTAAATATGGCTCATGTTCATTTCAATATGTGCTTTATCTATTGCAATATATGCCACATTTATCTCACATAGTTTTTAATATATTTTAAAAAGAGTCATGTTCATTTTAACGTGTCATATTAATTTTGATGTGGGCCATATACATTTTGAAAGGTGTCATAGTGATTTCGAAGTGGTTCATATTAATTTTGCCAAGTGTCATATTCCTTTCGATGCATGTCATATTTGTTTCAAATTATGTCTTATTCATTTTAATACTTGTCATAGTAAGTTTAACATGAGTCATATCCATTTCAAAACGTCATTCATTTCAACACGTCATATTAATTTCAATGTCTTTCTTGTTAATGTAAATGCAAACCATGTTAATTTTAATAAATGTCATCCTAATTTCAGAGTTGATCATTTTCATTTTCAAAGCATGTCAAATGAATTTCAATAGTGCTCACAGCATTTTAACATGTCATAATTATTTGAACATGTGGCATATTCCTTTCAATGCATGTTTATTTTCATTTGAAAATGGATGCCATATTCATATTAAACACTTGTCATATACATCTTAACTTGCATCATATCCATATCAACATATGTCATATTCATTTCAATACATGTCATATTCATTTCAATGAGTATTATATTAATTTCAATGCATACCATATTTATTTTGATATATGTCATAGTTAATTTCAGCGTTGGTAATATGCATTTCAAGGCATGCCAACTTAATTTCAGTGGTTCTCATAATCATTTTAACTCATATCATATTCATTTTAACATGCTATATTCCTTTGAAAGCATGACATCAGTTAGTTTCAATGGATGCCATGATTCATAGCACTTGTCATATTAATTTTAACATGCGCCATAACCACTTAAACATATGGTCTATTCATTTCAATTCATGTTACAGCATTGTCAGCCGGACGAATCCTCAGAATCAGTTCGATGCTCATTGGGGTCCACTTCTCGTCAGCCTCAATTCTGTAAGCCTTAATAGTACAGACGTTTAAGATGATCAAGCGAGGGAAAGGGAGGGAGGTTGGGAACAGCTGGGAGGCAGACCTAAAGAAAGAAGAAAAATTAGTACAATAGGGGCCATATGTAGGTAATTTCTATTTGTATCGGGCTCTAAATATTCACCTTACCGATTCGGTATTTAAGAACTGCAATAGGAATGTAGGTAAACTTTCGGTAAATTTTACCGATTCGGTAATATTCGCATACTGAGCCCTGCATTTACCGAATCGGTAATAGTGAATACCTTCCCATTCATTCCTATGGGCCTGTTACAGGAATGAATGGGAGCCATTCACTATTACCGATTCCGGTAAATACTCAATAGGTAATAGGGGGAGCATATTCAAGGGTGGCAGGGTGTCAAATTGACACCCTGTTGCACCCTTGAATGTTGCAGATGTGCACATGTGGCGCAAATACATGCCCTAAGGGCATGTATGTCTGCCACATGGCACTTTAAAAAGCACAAAATTGCTTTTAAAAAGGTATTCGGTATTTACCACCAACTTGTAGTTGGTGGTAAATAATCTAATCCTTAAAACCAAAAATGCACTCACTTGAGTGTTTCCTACATAGGATTTATGAAATCGGTAATTTACCGATTCCTTAAAATAACGAATCGGTAAATTACCGACTTTTAAATCCGGCCTCCTACATCGCAAAGGGCTAAATACCGGTCGGTAACGGGAAATTTACCGATTTTCGGCTGTTACCGACCGGTATTAGCCCACCTACATATGGCCCTAGATCCTAAACTCACTGTTATTATTTCCAACTCACTATTACCCTCCTTTTCACTTTACCTGAAAAGAAAAGGCATGCGCCTTATGCCTAAGGTGTAATGTCTCTTACTGGCCCAGCATGAATCTCCTACTGATGGTTTCCTACAAGGAGATAGAGAACCTGCATTGCTCTAGTCTTGCCAATTATACTGATGAAAGCACTATATGACACAAATATAGTTAGTGTTTGCTTGTACTATAATACCTATCTTAAAAGGAGTGAGGTAGCCTTGCATCACAGGGGAGAATGCAAATCGGCGTACTTCCTTGTACTACCCCTGCTAAGGAGGTAAAATGAATAATAACTTAAAGTGTGCTTTGCATATCAACATAAGGAGTGCATATGTGCATTCATTTAAGCATTGCCTTATTAAGTGCTTGATAAGGAGGTTAGCAAACAGAATCAAACTGCACATGAGATGCTTGTCCCAAATGTTTGAGTTAGTCACATAAGGTGCTCAGGGCGCATACTGCAATTGTGCAAGGTTACAAAAATGCACACAAGGTGCTTAACTTAAAGGAACAAAGTTCAGCACAATATGCATGAGGCACTTTTCTGAATGTGCCAAGTTCGTCACAACTCCCTCGTTGTGTACACCAGATTCTTTTGCTTCAATCCTCTAAATTTCTGTTAGCATCGATTCAAATTTCGTGCGAGGCTAACACAGACACAGAAACTGAACTTGCGGTGCATGTGTATCCTTTCTGCTTTGGGGCTCATCTCAATGAACAGAAGCCGCTCTCAGCCTCACCGCTGACTTTTTCAAATAACAGACAGCACGGTGAAGCCAGAAGTCCATTTTATAGGTGGGCCCCTTCCTATCATTGTGGCCCGGCTGATAATTACACGGCGTGAGCACAGCGCACGCACAGAATCATGGGGAAGGTAATCCTTCCATTCTGTGAGCTGTCAATGCTGCAACACATAACAGTAAAGGCAGCAAGGAAGACACATAGTAGTTGTAATGTGTATCATATCAATTTTAATGCATAACATATTCATTTTGGAGCATGTCTCGTTATTTTCAGCATTGCTATTGTTCTATTTCAAGGCATGTCAAATTTGTTTCAGTGGGGCTTATATTCACTACAAATGTCATATTAATTTTAACATTTGTCATATTCCATTGAATTTGTTGCATATGCCTTTCAATGCATGCCATTTCATTTCAAAACATGTCGCATTCATTTTCGTTTCATGAAGGTCTAATTGATCTCTAACACTTTTCACATTTGTTTCCAATGCATCTATTTTTCCTTTAAACAAATGTCATATTGCAATCTGGGTAATATTATTCTTTTCAATATGTATTACATTATTTTCAGAATATGATATATTTACGCCTACATATATCATATCCATTTCAGTAACATATTAACTTCTAATCTGTCATATTCATTTCAGCATATGCCTTATTCCTCTTAAAATGTGTCATTAATTTCAACAAATTTTTTCTTTTTATGCATATTGTATTCATTTCAGTGCTTGCTCTATTGTTTCCAGTGAGGGACATATTCATTTCAGTATGATTGATATATATTTCAGCATAACTTTGATTAAATTCAGTGTGTTGAGTATTCATATTATTTACTAAGTATATTAATTCTCCTGACATGTTTCATATTTGTTTGGTGCTTATTATGTTGATTCTGCCATTTATCACATTTATTTTGACACGCTATGTTCATATTGGTGTGTCATATTCATATTGCTGCATGCTATGCATTTCCAGAGGTGTCCCACATAGAGCTGTAATTTTTTTTTTTTTTTTAGTCCTCATCTACCAATAAGCTCTCAGATGTTAGTAAAAGCCGTCATTACCAACTGGGCGGCCCCATGGCTTACTGCACTTGCTTAGGCTCAGCCTGACCAGCCCCGTTTGATGAAGGCTTGGTGCTAATCATTGGACCGGAGGAAGCCAACTGGAACTATATTAATCTCAGGTCTCTGCCCCCAGCTCATTAGAGGCTGCCAGATGGCTGGTCGTACTTTCCCCCAGTTCCGTTCTGATCTAAACGAGCCATGGCAAAAGTGGCTTTAAGCCCGATCCTCACATTTTCGGGGGGCCGTGGATCTTTCCACTTCATGCAGATCTCTCTCCTCCGGCGAGTAACACCAAATATAGCAACAACCCTCTGTGAATCTGCGATAAATTCAAACTGGACAATCCATCCTCTCCAAAGATTACTAGTGAAGCATTAACCTCGATGTTGACTTTAAAAGGCTTTTCGCCAAAGCGGTGTCGCCACCCCCTTCCAAAAAGTTCCGAAGTTCTCTGAACAATCATAGAAGATATGGATGTCATTAGCATTGGGAGTCTTACACCAAGGACATTTTGGGTTGGATAATGGGGCAGAACTTGGCTATTTTGGCAGGAGTATAATAAAGTCTATTAATGACGAAAAGAAATGATCCTTCTTTAAGCTGGCCGGTTTGATAAATCTCTCTATAAAGTAGTTTCAAAGAAGGCTCATACAGATCTGCAGTGTTGGAGCTCGAAGGGGATTGAGTTCCAGACTGTGTTTTGCGGGGGAAGTTCAGTAGCTTCAGCATCCAAGAACTTCCCATGCCAGGTAGAGATCTCTTTCTTTCTTAGATGTACTGATTGAAGGGACTGCTCACGACTTCCCTGTGTCTCCTCTTATATCACCCTTTTCCGCTTCAAACCAGGATACAAGTTGTATATACTTAAACCTGGAAAAGCCAGTTCCAATCTTAGCTCTTAATACCTCCCCATGGGTGGATCTCCTTCAACAGCTAACAGATCTGACCAGATGGTGATACCTGCTCTCTTAGTTGGTATAGCCAAACTATCCTTAGAGCAAAGCGGGGTCCTGGGAGAGTCCCAAATGGGTGCGAAGTCCACATTAATACCCAATCCCCCATCTGCATCTCACTTTGCACCAATTGCTTCCAAGGCCCGTACCAGGACCTTCAGGCAAACTCGTTTAAAAAGCCTTGTGGCCCCAAACTTGTGCAGAAAACCTTCCTCCACCGCCTCCACCCTCCATCGTGACCATTCCACCCAACAACCTCCCCCACGACGTCTCCCTCCGGTTTTGAAAGTGTAACATCCGGATGCTTTTAAATTGAAAAGCGAACCGAATACCAGCCAATGTCCGGGAGGGCCAACCCCCCTTTAATGAGCCTACGCCTCAGTTTCTTCCATGACAACCTTGCTCCTTTGTCTCCCCATACATGAAGCTCCCAATCTCTACTTTGAATCTTACAGATACTCTTGCTGGGAAAAGCCAAGGGGACTGCACTAAACAAGTAGGTCAGTTTGGGAGGATAACCATCTTCACCAAGTTAACCTTTCCAAAGATTGTCAGAGGGAGATTCCTCCATCTGGCAAAGAGACGATCTATTTCTTTGATGATTTTATCTCAAATTAATCTGGGGGATTTTATCCGAGCTCTTTCAACAATATGGATGCCCAAATATTTTAGCTCTTGACTTATAGTGCCCTCCCATTGGTCTATATTCCAGCACATCACCTCTGTTTTAGAAGTACTGGCTAGATAGCCCGAGAAAGAGCCAAATTCTTCCAGGAGGGCTTCAACCCGTGTGTATGACCGCCCCCGGGTTGCTGGTATATAACAGCAAGTCAAGCCGCGTACAAGGCTAGCTTACACTGATAGAGTTGAGATTTAAAAGGGTAAATTAAGTCATCTAATCTCAATAGCTTGAGCTAATGGCTTCCATATAAATGTTGAACAGCAAAGGGGAAATAGGACAGCCCTGTCTTGTTCCCCATGAATGTTAAAGCTGGAAGTCAACATGCCATTCAGCAGGATCCCTTGCGGAGGCTCCCCTGATAACATTTCCGCAGAGTCTGAATAAAAATAGGGCCAAAGCCCATTACACCAAGAACTTCCCAGAGGTACACCCAACAGGACTCTGTCGAATGCCTCGTCCGCATCCAAGGCCACTATGGCCAAGGGATCTGATCTTAAGCTATGGGCCAAGTCAATGTTACCAATCAACAGTTGTAAGCCTGCTCCTGAATATATCTCCCTGGTATAAAGCCCTTCTGATCGATATTAACATCAAATTAGGGGCCAGTTTGCCAATCTCCCCGCCAGAATACCCATAAAGATCTTATAGTCGGCGTTCAGCAGGGAGATTGGTCGATAGGAATCAGCTTTAAGGGGGTCCTTCCCGTGGCTTCAGGATTAATACGATGGTTGCTTCCTTCCAAGACCTGGGAAACCTGACCCATCGGACTATACACCGAATTAAACAGGGCACCCAGTGCCGGGGCCAATTCGTTCGATAAAAGTTTATAGACTTCATTTGGAAGCGCATCCATACCCGCAGCTTTATTATTTTTACATTTATTTACTTGATCTCTTAATTTCTTTCTAGGGTAATAGGGGCATCTAGACTATCACGGCTGTCATCCGCAAGGCTGACAAAGATTTCCCTCTCAGCCAAATTTGTATACACTCAGGGAAGCACCCAAATCCTCTTTGTAAAGTTCCGAGAAGAGGGAGAGAAGGCAGGCGTTCTGCATGTCCTTCTAAACTGCTTCACTTTTCCTCCGTGATTATTTATGATCAGTCTCATTGATATTGGCTCTCTTGAACGATCCAACTGAGCTTTCTCCATGCTAATAGAGCGCCTGCCTCTCCCCCATACTCGAAACTTTGCATATTTTTAGTGAGCCATGGGGCCCCGCACTTTCTGATCCAATCTACCCCTATACCCCTGCCGGTAGAAAGCACCTTCCAGTTCCTCCCTGTACTTGTGCCAACCTTCCCTGACTCCCGTGGCTGAGCGCTCGCCATTTCTCTCCGCCTCTAACCGAAGGATTTTCCCCTCGATGGTGTGTAGCTCCCCGGGCCTCAGCCCTATTCCTCGAAGCATATTAGGCCATGTAGCCTGCCCCTCAGGTTGGCCATAAAGGCGTCCCAGACAAAAATCCATGGTCGTCGAACCAATATTTAATAAAAAATAGTCTAGGGAGGGATAATTTAATGGCCCGGATAATCTCGGGGTCCGACAGCATAGTTCTATTGAGCGTCCATTCTGGGTCGTAGCATATGTCTCTTCCTTAAATAGGAGAATGACACCGGCGCGCGTGGTCAGAAAGGTGACTTGGTAGTACCGAAATCCCCGTCAAACCATCCAGCGGACCAGCGAATTAAGATATAGTCAATCCTGGATGAGTGACGATAAGCTTCTTACTGTAAAACGTAAACCCCTGAGAGTCCTCATCTTTGCCTCCTCCAAACATCCACCAGGTCCAGGTCATGCAGCAAATTCTTCATAGCTCGACGGACCCGGGGGCCCCTATATAGTGGCTCTGATTTGACCTGTCTTTTTAGTGGATCAAGGAGGACATTAAAATCACCTCCGATAATCAGGGGGGCTACAACTGTTAATTTAGATTGCAACTTACAAGTACACGCCGGATCATCAACATAATAGGCCCATAAAATGAGGCACATACTAGTTCTTAAAACCTCCGAAATCCAACTGTGCCACTATCCACCTCCCTGTCTGGTCGGGCTGCACAGATTTGATAGAGCAAGAGGCCCCTGCTTAATCAAAATTGCTACACCTCTACTGTTGATTGATTGCTGAGAGGAACAGAAATATTTTATCCTAGGGGATCTCTGGAAAATATTGTGCGACACTCTGCAAAGCTTCAAGTGCGTCTCCTGAATGAGACAAATTTGGGCGGAAGAGAGTTCTAAATATTTCAGTACCAGCCTTTGTCTGCGGGGGCATCTTAACCCATTCACGTTCCATGTGATGAAATTAACCTCACTATCCCTTAGAGTTCCTGTCATCAACTTGTGAACACTCAGTGCAAAACAAACGGACAATTCTTAGTTTAGAGATGAGGTATTTTTTACTGTTTTTTCCTCTGCTCCCCTCCGGTGCACCCACCCCTCTCCCCCTCTCTCTCCTCCAACTTGCCCTCCTTCCCCATGGGGGACCCTCCCTTCCATTAGGCAGAGTCTATTCGATCTCCACTCCCTCGGGTATTATGGGAGCCAAACAATTACTAACTTTTAAATCTAAGGTCTTGCTGGCTGGGGGCTACATATCTTCCAATGCCCTCCTCCCTATCCTCATTCATTTTGATCTTAACAATTAATGCGTCAGCTCCTCAGTCGTGCAGAAGCTGATTCATATGGTTGTTCCACATTACAACGTGTGACGCAGAAGCCTCAACTGTGCCTGGCTCCCAGTCCATTTAGCTCCTCTAACCTCGTCCCCAACTCCCACTGTTTTGTTGCCGTAATGTGGGAAATATCAGATCTTATGGAGAAGGAGAAGGTTTAGACCAGTAGAGTTTATAGTGCCTTCCTTAGGGCTGAGGTTAAAAATTAGCTCCTTGACAGTGTATGACAAAAAGTTAACTAAGTCTTCCTGGGTTTGTTTGGCTAGATTCCTCTTGAACGGATCATGGTGCACCTTGTATCTCGTGCACAAGGTCTATACTGGGTAGTTCTTTAACCTGTTTCTAACAGGGATATCACAAACTCTTTATATCCGTCCCTCAAGGGCTTCAGGGATGTTTAAATGCCTCAGGTTGTTCTTCCTCGAATGGTTTTCCAGCGTTCTAGGTCGTCTTTAGCTCTTTATTCTGGGCCATTAACTTTGCCAAGTCCACTGGTAGTATGCATAGCCTTGATTTTAGGGATCTCCAACTCTGTTGCGTCGGTTCTTAGTGTCACTTCCTCCATTTCTGGGCAAAACCTCACAGGATTCTTGAATGGCAGCCTGATTCGCCCTCTGAGACAGTGAACCTACTTGTCATCTCAGCTGGTTCGTCTCCGACACCGTGAACCTCTTGACATCTCGTCTTTAAGAGCCAGTAATATATCTGCCAGTGAACGGGTCATAGTATCTGAAACTGCACAGTCATTGGGAACATTCGGCTGAAGTTCTGGTTGCAAATTTGAGAAGCGAAGACAGTAAATCTATTTGAAAGACTTACTACAGAGGTGGATGATAGGAGGTGGACCCTCAGAGCTCTCAACTAGATCCTTCAGGAGTTGGTGGTCTTGGCCTTCATGTTGCTTTGCGCGTTGTCGTCATGACATTTGGCACTACAATTGTCTTATCGAGGCTTACTTATGGGGTATCGGAGGGTCCCTGAATGCAACCTACGGGGACTATGTGGCCTGAGAGCCCACCAAGGACTGTCCTGTTCAGGATCCTGTTCAACAACCTGTTCCAGCATCCTTTTTGGGGTCACGGGTAGTTGAAGAAGACATAACCTTATAGTATGTTTTTCAGTGAGGAGTTATTTTCACTTTAAGGCGATGCTTTCTGACCTTGCCCCTGCCCACCTCTTTCCCCTTGGCAGTTCCGTGCTCGATTACCCCTCGCCTACTCTGCTTTGCTGACACTCTGACTTCTAAGACAGGGGAGACTCGGGAGGGCAAGATAGGCTGATAATATCTATGTTGGAAGAAGAATAGGCTGCTCTGTCTCAGGGGTATATCTGCTGACTTTTGGGGTTGGAAATACACTTTCAGGCCATTGCTAGTCTCCCTGCAGTTGAAGAATGCCTCTTCTTTCTCAAGGTGACCGGAGAAATGCAGGTCCCGATAAAACAAAGAGCCGCTGCCGATGGATATCCGAGGATAAAACATACTCCCCCTTCCTCTTTCCAAGCAGCAAGCGTTAGCCTCCTCGTTCGAGTTGGAACGCGAGCCGCCCTACCTGGGGGCAAGCTTGACCACCTTCTGCTCCAGTCCTGAAGCTCGTGCCAGGCGCCGGTGCAGGTGCTGACCCCTGCCTCCGGTGATCCGGGCAGGAAGCAGGGGGCTATGCGTGGCGCTGCCGCGGCAGCGCCTTCCCATCGCCAGTCCCGAGCACCAACGAGCCGCTGCAAAGGTCCGGAGCCATCAACTATGCTGAGCCTTGAGGGGGGGGGGGGGGGGCGGGGTGGTCACTGCCCAAACGACACATCGAGGTAGGAGTGGAGGGAGGAGGGCGCTCGACTCAGAGCCAGGATAGCAGGACCCCGCCAGCAAGAACCATTAGGGAGCCCGAGGGAGCAGGACCGCGGCCGTTTAGCTAGCGGCCGCCATGTTCCCCCACCTCTATCCCATCAGGGAGCTGTAATTTTGACATGGATGGCTTCCCATTAGTTGTCACATTGGGGAAAGCTTCATGGTTCCTTTTCATCAGATGCTCCTCAAAATGATTATTCTCTAGATTATCTACATGAAATCTTTTTTACACAATGCTGTCCTATTGACATTAGTATTAGGGTCGGATTGGTCTATAGGGCAAACTGGCAATGCCAGAAATACTGGTCTGACACACCTGGCAATGCCAGAATGGCTGGTCTGACAGATCAGTGCGTGGGCTAATTATTTGGCTGTTTGTGGGCCTGTTTTATGGTCTGGTGGGCCGGTTTAACTCTTTATTTCCCTGATATTTCCACAAACATTTCCTGCAGCAAGCACAAATGCAAGCAGTATCCCATGCCTTGCACAACATCAATATGGAATGTCTTTACAAGTTCAGAACTGCCCCGATTTGCTAACGTTGGCCGCCTTTTTAGCTATCTGATTTACATATGGGGGGCACTTTTGTTTTGGTGCTTGGGACTGTTTTCTTTCCTAGGTCCAGCACACTCATATTACTTTGTATTTTCTGTTTCTTTCTTTACCCCTGTATGTTCCTCTGATTGCTGGGCCTAAAATGGGTGAGAGACATAATTCTTCTTGAGCCGATACCACAGCCCTTAAGATAACAATTCCAAGTGTTAGTAGTGTCAGGGCAAATATTTCACCTCGTTTGCACCAGTCAAACACCTGAAAACAGCAATCAGCAACATAAAGTGACAAGTGAACCTTTGTAATGGGCACACCACTGCTTGGCACCATGCGTGATGCTTCTTTTTTTCAATAAAGTGTGATCTATTTCAGCTAGAAACAGCATGTTTTGTTGAAACCTGCATATTATGCAGCAGATAGTGAGATATGTGTAACCTGTAATCAAAATTTTTATTATGTGGAAAATGCAACATAAATGCATGACTCTGGTGTCCCTTGCAATATCCAACCCAAAAGTTTGAAAAAAAAGATACAAACAGACCCCAAATACTGCAATACTGGAGTTTAAGTGCCACTCATGACTTCAGTGTTGTGTTACAGAATCATGAAACCCACCACCATGCTGTCTGGCACAAATACGTGGAATTGATGTTACAAAATGACAGGAATAGAAATGTCTGTGGAGCTGCTCATGCATCATCCACTCCTGCACAAAATGATTTTGAGCAATGTCAGGAAGTATGGTTCTGAGCTAATCATAAACCTTGGCTTTGGGTTCCCCTTCCTAACCACTCAAACTGGCCATAGACTGCTTGAAGTCATATCTATTTGGCCCACAGATGTCTAATAGATTGGCACAATTTCATAAAAGTGCCACTCTTAAGAAACACTTGGGGACCATGCATTTAACATCCAAAATCTTCACACCCCCTTCCCTGCAAACTGGAAAAGCAGGCAGAATCTCCTCTTGACTCAAATGATAGAAAGCAGAAATAGTATGAACAAACCAGTGATCTACTCCCAAAACCAAAGTGCCTAGCAGAACCTTCACTAAGAGGCACCAAGGGCCAGATAAATAACGTTATGTCGCAAACGGGAGATCGGTCTGTTGCTACTTAGAAGAACGCTATTTTGCGAGTCTCTTTACCTAAAATAATAGTTAGTGACTCTCGCTATTAGATGGGGGGATCCCTTCCTAATAGCGAGTGTCAATGCAATGTACTATTTTTTTTGCGACTGCATTTTCGGCCGCAAAACACTTGCAGTTTGCCACCTACTTCAAGTAGGTGGTAAACCACTTGCAAACAGGAAGAGGTCCCCACGGGGCCCCTTCCCCTTTGTGAGTGTGTGCGAAAATATTTTTTAAGAGCAGGAAGTGGTCCCAGGGACCACTGCCTGCCCTTAAAAAATGAAACTGAAAAAAGCCTTCATTTTTCTTTTAAATGCATCCCGTTTACCTTTAAGGAAAACGGGATGAAAAAAAAAAAAAAATGCTTTTATTTAAAAAGCAGTCACAGACATGGTGGTCTGCTGATCCCAGCGGGCCACCATTCCTGGGAGTGCTAGCCATTCCCAATGGGGTCAGAAATTGCGACTGCCTCATGAATATTTTTCAGGCATGCAATTTGCGACCCCATTAGGAATCGTAAACAGGGTCTGAGACACTGTTGTACATTCAATTTTGCGAGTCGCAAATTGCGAGCCGCAAATCGACGCAATTTGCGACTCGTAAAATTTAATGGTCGTACATCTGGCCCCAGGACACATACATCGCCCAACCGATGAACTGATGTCACTGATACTAAAAATAGCACGTTGTCAGAAAGATGATTAAGGAACACCGCGCCCTAGGGACTAAAGGGTTAATACTTTAATGTCTCCAACTTCGTACACAAATCGGGATGTGGAAAGATTACCCACCAAGAGGAGTGTTTGAGCAAGGAAAACAATCATTGACCCTGACAAGCAGGAAGAAAACTTCCTGCTGGTTAGGACCATTACTTTAAAAAATAAAAAAAATAAACACACTGTCATTGGGAAATCTGTTTTTTGAGAACAAAACTTTGCCGAACATGGCAAAAACAAGGTGGTACCATCTTAGGAAAGTGCTTTGGAAAAATTGATGATGAATCAGACTCTGATCAATTGCTTGAAAACATAAATAAAACTGCAATCAGAGAGTGATGATGATGATGTTCCACAAGATTCTTGATTGAAATACTGATCTCATCTCGATGTCATATCTCTCAGTCTCAAATTGAGGATAATCCATCAGAATATCCTCTGAAGATTTTATTGAATGCCTATTAAACTTGATAAACTACAACTGATAAAGGAGGATACCTACTGGAGAAGTGGTTTGACTCAATCATGATTAAAGGTATCTTTTAAATTCTTGTCCCATAGCAAAACTCTCTTGGGAGGATATAATTAATAGAACAAATTAAATTCCAGATATTAGATTGACGTCAGTATCAAAATGTTGTTGTTTAACAGTATCTCATAAATGTAGGACTTCTTTTAAGACTTTGGTTGTGAAAGCATTGATAGTCAGAGAATACTTCTCCTTTAAAAAAGTAGGCATGAAAGAATTCAAGAGATATATACCTGTTGGAAGGCTTCTGAGGAATGACACAATTAGCTACTATGGAAAATATGTTCTAGAAGTCCAAATGGCAGATAGGCAAATTTGAAAATGTTTTGAAAGATTCCCTGGAAATGTATTCTTAGTGTAATGCAATTTATTAAATTGTTTTAAGTCATCCATTCAAACCCTGTCACTATCCTAGCCTCTATTTGATATAAACTTTGTTTGACATTATTGTATGTTAATTTTGATTTTCTGCAAGAGAAATTAGATTTTTGAAATACTAGCCTGGACACCACAGCCCTACCAGCAGAGGCACTGAAAGCAGTGAAAAGCAACCAGGCAGTCTACGATCCCATATTAGGGTAGTCAATCCTCAGTCAGAAGAGTAGGTGCCTCCTCTATCTGACGGGTAGGTGGGCCACATAACAGGCTCTAAATTAGCCTATAAGTTTGAAAAGATGCCTTGGTAGACTCAGACCTGACCCACTGAATCACATCTCTTATTTCTACAGATAGTTCAAAGTTGGCTAAATCTAACCTTCAGCACACAAGGTGATAGATGCATCTAGGGCAACATCACACTGGGCAACTCTGTGGATCTGAAGGGAGGAGGCAAAAGATTGAGTATCTGAAGAGGAAGCTTGCCAGCCATTTGAGGGGTGGAATCAAAATATCTGTGGTTAGAATAGGGAAAACCAGAATGAACTACATTTGTCTCTCTCCTGATGTTAGTCATTGCTAGGGAAAGGAATGGAATGTAAGAGAATGCATAGAGAAGCCCCTTGGGCCACTGAAATACTGGAGCATCTAGCTTGCATATCAGAGGATCCACAAATTGCATAATCATTATGTTAGATCTGTAGTCTAAGAGGTTCCTCACCAGAGTAACAAATCTCCTGTATTGACTCTGAAACCCTATCAGAGATTTCTGAAATATGGCACAGACAAAAAGACTCAGATGAACCGAGCAATCACCTAGTTGTCCCAATACCTCAAGATAGATTTTGATATGGGCTTAAGCTATTAGATCAACCAGAGCTTGAAGCCTTTTACCTCCCACTTATTTAGGTAGTCTTTCACCCCACTGTTACCTGTTCCATTAAAATCTGATGCACCATGGATCTCTGTCACAAATGGTCTCAATGTTCAAAACACAGCCATTAGTGTCCTTCAGTTGGAGACCCTCCTCCTTGGCTTTCACAGTTGCCCACACCCTATGTTAATGGCCTCTATGGTCACCACTCTTCAAGAGTGAATGCAGGAGAACTCCTTCTTCCCGACAACCAGGTTGCTGCCACCACTGCAAACCCTCACCTTCATTAGCAGTGTGAGGGAATCATCTGATTATAATATAGATGCAGGGTCCCAACATGTAACAAGGCACTGGACTAATTGCTTGAGATAAATATTGGGGACATTTCACCAAGAGATTTTCACAGAGGCACGTTTCATGCTGGTGACATCATTCCAGGTTTTTACTGTCCCCCCTACTTCCATCATCTTATTTTGTTTTTTGTTACAGCCTTCCCCCTGAACTCTTCTATTTTTCAGCAGATCAATCTCAATGTGGGTGGGTGGCACCCTAAACATAATTTTGCCATTACCCAGAATTTTAGATAACCCAAATTCTTTTTGTTTATTTTTGGGGGGTGGTAAATCCCTCCAGTACGCTTCTAAAGCTTCCTCTGTTTTTTTTTTCTGTGTTTTATTAGGCTCCAACTCCAACTTCATTTTACTCTGACCCCAGAAAGAACACAAAATGTATTAAATGAAGTGTTAATAATCACAATTAACTCCTCACAAACTCATCCAGCCACTTAGGAGCAGGACTAAATCTTTTCTGATGCAACACCGAAGAACTAGAAAGTATTGCTTCACTTGTCTGTGCACTAGTTGACCCTTCATACTATCAGCAAGACACTTAGGCAATATCATAACTTCTTTAATTCCAGTTGGTTACCGCGACTCAAAATGAACCATGTACAGATTAACTCTCTTTACTTGAAGTGGTTTCAAAACTTGTACAATCCCTTGCTCCCTTTCTGTCCTAACCTCACATGCACCCCATCAGCCAGAATAAAACTCTCAATACAAGCACTTTGAACACTTTCTGCAAGACTATCACTTACCTTAATTCTTTCCACACCCTTGAAAACAAATCCCAGCCTCCTTCCCTCTCATGTCCTCAAAAGGCGTTCTACCAGTGGCACTATTGCATAGGCCTGGGCTAAGTTTGCAGGGTTCCACTACGCAGAACTCTGCGAAGTGACCAAAACACCCCGCTGGGCTACGTAGAGTTCTACAAGCGTTGGAGCGTATTAGGTCGCGCCATTCGCTCTTCTTTTTAGTTTCGGGTGTTTGTCCCATGCTGGAAAATCAGTGTGAACTGCACCATGCACAGTGCAAGAGGGTGCTGCTTTCTTTCGGCTGATGAGGGCTGTTAGCCCGAAACCGGTCCCAGGATGCTTGTTTTCGGTCCAGGGAAGACATGGTTTGGCAGTTTCGGCTGGACTGTTCCCATGAGGCACAGGGTCAAGACTGATTTGCATATAGCTGTGTCTGAACTGGGGTGGCGAAGTGAGCTAAGAATGATGATGGATTCAACCCAGATCTGTGACTTGGGGAGTGTCTAAAGTTTCAGCGCCCTCCGTCCATCATCTCCTTGTGTTTGCCTTGTTCGCCCTAAGTTGGCAGGGGTATGCCCAGACGTGGGTCCTTGCTCACTTTGCATACTGGATTCGTGCTGCTGGCCTGGCTGATGAGGGTTTTAGCCTGGGTCCCAACCTAGGTGTAGGGAAGTGGGAATCTGACTAAGGTATGTCTCCACTTTTTTTTATAGGGTGTTTTGCTGGTTTATGACTTAGGTTGGACTGGGATCCCAAGTGACCCAGCCCCAGTTCATCTGTTTTCTCTGTAAATGGTTTCCATACCAGGCACACTTAACACCAATCTGAGTGCCCTTATAAGTCCCTAAGGGAAAATACTATGTACCAAGGCATAGGTAGCTCTCTAGAGGTCTACCAGGGGCTGCAGCATATTATGCCACCCCTGGAAGGCCATCCAAAATGACACCACAGGTCCACGTGCCTGTGTAGCACGCACTTTACTGTGATATAGGTTACCCATATCACTACATACTTACACATATATAAACCTATAAGTCACTCCTATGGCAGGCCTTATCAATCCTGAAGGCAGAGTGCTTGGTTCTTATGTGAGAAGGTGCCTGCATGAGCAGGGTCCTTCTGCAGTGTTCTTCTGTATCTGGCTCCTTCAATGTTTGCAAATGTGTTAAACCATATACTCTGGTGCACATATCCCTGAAACGCACTTGAATGACTGTATCAAAACATGTCGTGTTTGGTGTCAGAACATCTTGAATACACTTCCCCGCCAATACTGGCAGCGGGGGTAGTATCTTCCACCTTCTCTAGAGTGGAAAGACACACCACCTCTGGTCTAACCGGTAACTTCTTTCCAGAGTCTCAGCACCACAAAATGGATGCTGCTGCCACAGACATAAGTCTGGCCTCCTGCTGCTGACTAAACCCGGCAGGGGAGTCGGGACAATAGGGTTTCTGGTTGCAGGGAGGTGTGACCACCTCCCCAGACGGGACAATGCATGGCCAAGGAGCACTCTCTGTGTTTTCTCAGTCCTGCACTGTAAAACATTTGGTGGCCCCTAGCATGCCCCAGTTCAACGGGATCAGGGCTTCCAGCCTCCTGCTTGTCAACGGACAAAGGGAAAGGGGTGTAGCCACCTCTCTGCCCTGACCCACCCATAGGTGGGCCACAGAGTAGTCCAACCCCCAAACTTAGTATAAGTATAGGAACCCAGTCCTTAGGACTTTAGATTATCCCTGACGAAACTCTGACACTGAATCCTGGGACCTTCCCCCTCGACGCTCTACTCAAGACTAGAGGACAGAAGAATCTCCCTTGGGGTCAAGGAGTGACTCCCTCTGCTTGGCAGGGGCACCAAAGAAGCAATCTGTCCGGTCTCGCATCGCTGAAGCCTCTGGCCGGGACGCCGGAAGTCATCGCATCACCAGAGGTGGATTTGTCAGACTTCCCGAGGGCTGCCCTGAGTCCCCAGCAAAGCTGAGGCCCGTAGCTGCCGTGGGTAACGTGGGAACCGTGACCCTGGACACCGAGCACGTATTTGCAAAGTGCATCCTCTTCTGGGTCTCCCACGAAGTCGTGCTTTGGGCTCTGAGTAGCCGCAGCCTCCAGCACCAACTGTACCGAAGATCACTGGCCTCCACTCCAGCACGAGTGTCCCAGAGCCAGCTCCACGGCGACGCCTCGGTGTCTTTCTCGCAGTCGCGGCCCGTTGGCTAGTAGCTCCTACGAAGGCCAATCCTTTCTGCTTGGGCTCTCAAGGTCAGGCTGGCTCCTTATTACCCTCAGCGTGGGTGAGTCCACAGGACTCTGTTGTTCCTCCACCATCGTCATCTTCCACTTTCCACAAGACTTGCTGGTGCCAAGGCCTTGTTGTCCAACTGCCGCCGACACCAGCAAGCAGCAGACGTCGTGGGACAGTCCGAATCCTGCTCCTGGTTGCCGACAACGCCTCCTGGACATCGTGATCATGGAGTCAAGACGACCGTCAACGCACCTGAAGCACCCGACATCGTGGGCATCTGCTCATCGCCTTCCTTGACCACTGCCAGTGAATCAGACTCTGTCCGTCAGGCCTCAGATCTCCGATCCACTCTTGGATCCACCCGGACACTTTCCACTTGGTCGCCAGCAGCACTTTCTTGCAGCAGATCGCCATTCAAATCGACGACGAAACCCGACCGAAAGGCACCTATGCACCCGTTCCTGGGTGAGGTAAATACGAGTAATTCGGTGTTCTGTAGAGACTCTCAAAGTCTCAGATCTCAAAGGGTTTGCTCCAAGTCCTCCTTTAAGTGTCCCTTTCCTTTAATTTCCTGACCGCGACTTTCTCCATAGAAGTAAACGTGCAAGGACAAGCGGTTGTGTGTTTACACTGCACGCGTCCCCGTGGGTCCCCTGTGTCACTACCTTGGGTGGTTCCTTGTGGTCCAAGCACTTCTAGAGGCTCTAGGGCCTAGTGTCTGGCTCAGTCGTGGTTCTTATACCACTTTATTGGCATATGGTTTGGCACGCCCTTAGGCCCAAACGTGTATTTGTGCTATTACTGTCTTTAAATAACTTATTACTTATGTACTTTCGAACCTCTAGCCTCATAGAGCAGACTAGAGGGGAGGTGTTTAGCAATAAATACATATTTTGAACATATACCTGAGTGTGGTGCTCTTTCATTTGGTCACTCAAGAGATTATAGGCTGGTAAAACAAGCTGCTTTACATTCCTTCAAGACTTAGCTCTGAAGGCTGCTCTCCACAGCTACCACTAGGATAGCTTTCTTTAAAGGTTGTTCCAACCCACCTCCAATAAGGGTTGCTTGGACTGGTACAAGGTGCCCACTATGAGCCAGCGGACAGCATATGCCAGGCCAACTTCTCACATTGCGTGTAGCAGCAGTGTGGGATACCCCAGCCTGCCATTGCCTTTACCAGACAATCTCAACTGAATTGAACTAACCGAAAACCACCTAAAGGTGCACCAAGGCTGCATATAATTTAAGCTTAGAATACAGTAAAGTCCTACCGAACTTAGAGTTGTGTGTTAAGGGATAGCACAACTCCTTTCTACAACTCAAGAGTAGTTTAGTAGGCCACACCAGGAGTAGGTAGTGTATACGCTACACCGTCACTTACGGTAATGTACTCCAGCAAGGCAGGCTCTAAAGCACCTTCCACAGAAAGCCACCGGGCTTCTCCCTCCAAGCATGATACACTCCCATTCTTGGAACTGAGAGCATTATGCAATCTCGAGGAAATTTCCAGGACAGGCCAAAGCCTCACCACTCCAGTCACCTTAGAGAGATGCCGGTGGCTTTTGATCTTAGTAAGCCCTCAGGGGACTGAAGGGCAGGTTAGAGGGCGGGGCAGAAGAAGAGGAAGGGGGAGGGGCAGCAGCTACCCCCAGCCCCCCTCTGAAACTGGCCAGGAGGACAATGACCCTGACCTGGATAACTCCAATCCCTCCTGTGGAAGATGAGGGTGAGGATCTAGGATGACCACACCTTTGTCCCCCCAGTGAAAGGATCATGAGTGCGCCTCAGAAGGTCTAGATCCTCCTTCTCAGGAGTCTCACCACTCTGGCACCTCAATAGGGACCCCCTGTCTCTTCATAGGGAGGGGAATCCTCTCATGAGTAGGAGAAAGAGACTCGGTCCAGTATGAGGAAACTCAGCTGAGATCAGAAGGCAGCAAACTGGCTTTAGATAGGAGTCCTTCAGATTCCTCAGAGAGAGAATAGATTAGATGGGACTGTCCCATGGCAAGCCATGTCCCCTAGAGATAGGGAAAGGTCCTATGTGACCATAGAAACCTACGCAAGATTGTCCTCCTGCCAGAGTAGGGATGACATCCACAAATGGATTAACCGCACTAGAGATGGCCTGCAAAGTGCTGTGAAGGTCCCCAGAGGCAGTGGGCAGCAATCTCTGTGGCTCTCCTCTTGCAGCACAAAGGTAGAGACAAGCTCCTCACTGTAAGAGAAGAGGATGCTGACACTGCTGGGTCTTGAAGAGTGTCTCCTTAAGGATGGGTTTGGCCCAACCACTGAACAGCATAAGCCAGCTCAGACACCCAAAAGCTCAGACTCAAGACTGGGCTGGATTTTGTAGATTGTGCTACTAAGGCTCTGGAAGGTTGGATACATGGTAACCAAGGTATGACTTTTTAGGATTGTACAATTTGATTATGAGGAGCAGATCCTTAATAATTGTCAAAACCAGCTTTTGCACCAGTGGACTCAGACTCTGACCTGACCCCTCCCAAGAATTGAAAGAAGGCACAAAATGGGTCAGTCAGAACTGAGCAAACCTGCAAAATCAGGGGTGGTGACCAGTCAAGGATTCACCAAGTCCCAAGAGAAAGGGTGGGGATAAATCTAAGGATAAACCACTACGGGGCCCCAAAATCTCTTCTGGGGTTAGCCTGAAACTCCTTCTTCTCCTGAAAAGAAACCATATTGCCATGTTCTAAAAGTCTAAGGCATCTGGAAATCTGATCCCAGCTGTTCCAGGATTGGCAATAAAGAAAATGTTCCTTCAATAATGCATTACCACCCTCCTGTACTTACTTCAGTAGTAATCCTCCAGTTAGGAGTAGTGCACCCACAAGTTAGGTACTTTTGCCCAGGGGCTCCTGTTTAGGACATGGGAACCTCAACAGACTCCTCTGACTGATGGTATAGGATTTTGCTACATTTACCAAGGGTCCCACAGCATTGGGCAGGTACAGACTGGAGCCAATAATTAATGGGTCAGAAAGGCATTTTAGGGACACAGGGGCTAGTGTCACCATGGTGGCAGGGAAACTAGTCCTCTCACCATCTTTTACCTGAGTTTAGATAC
>CAWUFW010021776.1:0-111961 GCA_963921515.1 Calotriton arnoldi | reverse complement strand
GTGTACTTCGTTCAATTGCATTGCTACTACCCCCAGCACGACTCCCTACACTACCCAAACACCACTGCACTACCCTAAACCCTAAATCTACCCCCAGCACGACCCCTACACTACCCAAACACCACTGCACTACCCTAAACCATAAAACACTACCCCCAGCACGACTCCCTACACTACCCAAACACTACTGCACTACCCTAAACCCTAAATCTACCCCAGCACGACCCCCTACACTACCCAAACACCACTGCACTACCCTAAACAATAAAACACTACCCCCAGCATGACCCCCTACACTATACAAACACCACTGCACTACCCTAAACCCTAAAACACTACCACCAGCATGACCCCCTACACTACTCAAACACCACTGCACTACCCTAAACCCTAAAACACTACCCCAGCACGACCCCTACACCACCCAAACACCACTGCACTAACCTAAACCCTAAAACACTACCCCAGCACAACCCCTACACTACACAAACACCACTGCACTACCCTAAACCCTAAAACACTACCCCCAGCACGACTCCCTACACTACCCAAACACCACTGCACTACCCTAAACCCTAAATACTACCCCCAGCCCGACCCCTACACTACACAAACACCACTGCACTACCCTAAACAATAAAACACTACCCCCAGCACTGACCCCTACACTACACAAACACCACTGCACTACCCTAAACCCTAAAACACTACCACCAGCATGACCCCTACACTACCCAAACACCACTGCACTACCCTAAACCCTAAAACACTACCCCAGCATGACCCCTACACTACCCAAACACCACTGCACTACCCTAAACCCTAAAACACTACCCCCAGCGCGACCCCCTACACTACACAAACACAAGTGCACTACCCTAAACCCTAAAACACTACCCCCAGCACAACTCCCTACACTACCCAAACACCACTGCACTACCCAAAACCCTAAATCTACCCCCAGCATGACCCCCTACACTACCCAAACACCACTGCACTACCCTAAACCCTAAAACACTACCCCCAGCACGACCCCCTACACTACAAAACACTGCTGCACTACCCTAAACCCTAAAACACTACCCCCATGATGACTCCCTACACTACCCAAATACCACTGCACTACCCTAAGCCCTAAATCTACCCCCAGCATGACCCACTACACTACCCAAACACCACTGCACTACCCTAAACCCTAAAACACTACCACCAGCATGACCCCCTACACTACACAAACACCACTGCACTACCCTAAACCCTAAAACACTACCCCAGCATGACCCCTACACCACCCAAACACCACTGCACTAACATAAACCCTAAAACACTACCCCAGCACGACCCCTACACTACACAAACACCACTGCACTACCCTAAACCCTAAAACACTACCCCCAGCACGACTCCCTACACTACCCAAACACCACTGCACTACCCTAAACCCTAAATCTACCCCCAGCACGACCCCTACACTACCCAAACACCAACTGCACTACCCTAAACAATAAAACACTACCCCAGCATGACCCCTACACTATACAAACACCACTGCACTACCCTAAACCCTAAAACACTACCACCAGCATGACCCCTACACTACTCAAACACCACTGCACTACCCTAAACCCTAAAACACTACCCCAGCACGACCCCCTACACTACCCAAACACCACTGCACTACCCTGAATCCTAAAACACTACCCCAGCACAACCCCCTACACTACACAAACACCACTGCACTACCCTAAACCCTAAAACACTACCCCCAGCACGACTCCCTACACTACCCAAACACCACTGCACTACCCTAAACCCTAAATCTACCCCCAGCATGACCCCTACACTACCCAAACACCACTGCACTACCCTAAACAATAAAACACTACCCCAGCATGACCCCTACACTATACAAACACCACTGCACTACCCTAAACCCTAAAACACTACCACCAGCACGACTCCCTACACTACCCAAACACCACTGCACTACCCTAAACCCTAAAACACTACCCCAGCACGACCCCCTACACTACCCAAACACCACTGCACTACCCTAAACCATAAAACACTACCCCCAGCACGACTCCCTACACTACCCAAACACTACTGCACTACCCTAAACCCTAAATCTACCCCAGCACGACCCCTACACTACCCAAACACCACTGCACTACCCTAAACAATAAAACACTACCCCCAGCATGACCCCCTACACTATACAAACACCACTGCACTACCCTAAACCCTAAAACACTACCACCAGCATGACCCCCTACACTACTCAAACACCACTGCACTACCCTAAACCCTAAAACACTACCCCAGCACGACCCCCTACACCACCCAAACACCACTGCACTAACCCTAAACCCTAAAACACTACCCCAGCACCCCCTACACTACACAAACACCACTGCACTACCCTAAACCCTAAAACACTAGACCCCAGCACGACCCCCTACACTACACCAAACACCACTGCACTACCCTAAACCCTAAACCTACCCCAGCATACCCCTACACTACACAAACACCACTGCACTACCCTAAACCCTAAAACACTACCCACAGCACGACCCCCTACACTACACAAACACCACTGCACTACCGTAAACGCTAAAACACTACCCCAGCACTACCCCTTACACTACCCAAACACCACTGCACTACCCTAAACCCTAAAACACTACCCCCAGCACGACCCCCTACACTACCCAAACACCACTGCACTACCCTAAACCCTAAAACACTACCCCAGCACGACTCCCTACACTACCCAAACACTACTGCACTACCCTAAACCCTAAATCTACCCCAGCACGACCCCTACACTACCCAAACACCACTGCACTACCCTAAACAATAAAACACTACCCCCAGCATGACCCCCTACACTATACAAACACCACTGCACTACCCTAAACCCTAAAACACTACCACCAGCATGACCCCCTACACTACTCAAACACCACTGCACTACCCTAAACCCTAAAACACTACCCCAGCATGACCCCCTACACCACCCAAACACCACTGCATGACCCTAAACCCTAAAACATGACCCCCTACACTACACAAACACCACTGCACTACCCTAAACCCTAAAACACTAGAACCCAGCATGACCCCCTACAGTACACCAACACCACTGCACTACCCTAAACCCTAAAACACTACCCCTACACTACACAAACACCACTGCACTACCCTAAACCCTAAAACACTACCCACAGCACGACCCCCTACACTGCACAAACACCACTGCACTACCGTAAATGCAAAACACTTCCCCAGCACTACCCCTTATACTACCCAAACACCACTGCACTACCCTAAACCCTAAAACACTACCCCCAGAATGACCCCCTACACTACCCAAACACCACTGCACTACCCTAAACCCTAAAACACTACCCCCAGCATGCCCCCTACACAACCCAAATACCACTGCACTACCCTAAACCCTAAAACACTGCCCCCAGCACGACTTCCTACACTACACAAACACCACTGGACTACCCTAAACCCTAAAACACTACGCCCAGCATGACTCCCTACACTACCCAAACACCACTGCACTACACTAAACCCTAAATCTACCCGCAGCATGACCTCCCACACTACACAAACACCACTGCACTACCCTAACCCCTAAAACACTACCCCAGCACGACCCCTACACTACCCAAACACCACTGCACTACCCTAAACCCTAAAACACTACCCACAGCATGACCCCTACACTACACAAACACCACTGCACTACCCTAAACCCTAAAACACTACCCCCAGCATGACCCCCTACACTACACAAACACCACTGCACTACCCTAAACCCCCTACACTATACAAACACCACTGCACTACTCTAAACCCTAAAACACTACCCCCAGCACGACCCCCTCACAACACAAACACCACTGCACTACCCTAAACCCTAAATCTACCCCCAGCACGACCCCCTACACTACCCAAACACCACTGCCATACCCTAAACCCTAAAACACTACCCCCAGCATGAACCCCTACACTACCCAAACACCACTGCACTACCCTAAACCCTAAAACACTACCCCCAGCACTAACCCCTACACTACACAAACAGCACTGCACTACCCTAAACCCTAAAACACTACCCCAGCACAACCCCCTACACTACCCAAACACCACTGCACTAACATAAACCCTAAAACACTACCCCAGCACAAGCCCCTACACTACACAAACACCACTGCACTACCCTAAACCCTAAAACACTACCCCCAGCACGACCCACTACACTACCCAAACACCACTGCACTACCCTAAACCCTAAATCTACCCCCAGCACAACGCCCTACACTACCCAAACACCACTACACTACCCTAAACCCTTAAACACTACCCCCAGCACGACTCCCTACACTACCCAAACACTACTGCACTACCCTAAACCCTAAATCTACCCCAGCACGACCCCCTACACTACCCAAACACCACTGCACTACCCTAAACAATAAAACACTACCCCCAGCATGACCCCCTACACTATACAAACACCACTGCACTACCCTAAACCCTAAAACACTACCACCAGCATGACCCCCTACACTACTCAAACACCACTGCACTACCCTAAACCCTAAAACACTACCCCAGCACGACCCCCTACACCACCCAAACACCACTGCACTAACATAAACCCTAAAACACTACCCCAGCACAACCCCTACACTACACAAACACCACTGCACTACCCTAAACCCTAAAACACTACCCCCAGCACGACTCCCTACACTACCCAAACACCACTGCACTACCCTAAACCCTAAATCTACCCCCAGCCCGACCCCCTACACTACCCAAACACCACTGCACTACCCTAAACAATAAAACACTACCCCCAGCATGACCCCCTACACTATACAAACACCACTGCACTACCCTAAACCCTAAAACACTACCACCAGCATGACCCCCTACACTACTCAAACACCACTGCACTACCCTAAACCCTAAAACACTACCCCAGCACGACCCCCTACACCACCCAAACACCACTGCACTAACATAAACCCTAAAACACTACCCCAGCACAACCCCCTACACTACACAAACACCACTGCACTACCCTAAACCCTAAAACACTACCCCCAGCACGACTCCCTACACTACCCAAACACCACTGCACTACCCTAAACCCTAAATCTACCCCCAGCATGACCCCCTACACTACCCAAACACCACTGCACTACCCTAAACAATAAAACACTACCCCCAGCATAACCCCCTACACTATACAAACACCACTGCACTACCCTAAACCCTAAAACACTACCACCAGCACGACTCCCTACACTACCCAAACACCACTGCACTACCCTAAACCCTAAATCTACCCCCAGCACGACCCCCTACACTACCCAAACACCACTGCACTACCCTAAACCATAAAACACTACCCCCAGCACGACTCCCTACACTACCCAAACACTACTGCACTACCCTAAACCCTAAATCTACCCCAGCACGACCCCCTACACTATACAAACACCACTGCACTACCCTAAACCCTAAAACACTACCACCAGCATGACCCCCTACACCACCCAAACACCACTGCACGACCCTAAACCCTAAAACATGACCCCCTACACTACACAAACACCACTGCACTACCCTAAATCCTAAAACACTAGAACCCAGCATGACCCCCTACAGTACACCAACACCACTGCACTACCATAAACCCTAAAACACTACCCCCTACACTACACAAACACCACTGCACTACCCTAAACCCTAAAACACTACCCACAGCACGACCCCCTACACTGCACAAACACCACTGCACTACCGTAAACCCAAAACACTACCCCAGCACTACCCCTTATACTACCCAAACACCACTGCACTACCCTAAACCCTAAAACACTACCCCCAGAATGACCCCCTACACTACCCAAACACCACTGCACTACCCTAAACCCTAAAACACTACCCCCAGCATGACCCCCTACACATCCCAAATACCACTGCACTACCCTAAACCCTAAAACACTACCCCCAGCACAACTTCCTACACTACACAAACACCACTGGACTACCCTAAACCCTAAAACACTACGCCCAGCATGACTCCCTACACTACCCAAACACCACTGCACTACACTAAACCCTAAATCTACCCGCAGCATGACCTCCCACACTACACAAACACCACTGCACTACCCTAACCCCTAAAACACTACCCCCAGCACGACCCCCTACACTACCCAAACACCACTGCACTACCCTAAACCCTAAACCACTAACCCCAGCATGACCCCCTACACTACCCAAACACCACTGCACTACCCTATACCCTAAAACATGACCCCCTACACTACACAAACACGACTGCACTACCCTATACCCTAAAACACTACCCACAGCATGACCCCCTACACTACACAAACACCACTGCACTACCCTAAACCTTAAAACACTACCTCCAGCATGACCCCCTACACTACACAAACACCACTGCACTACCCTAAACCCCCTACACTATACAAACACCACTGCACTACTCTAAACCCTAAAACACTACCCCCAGCATGACCCCTCACAACACAAACACCACTGCACTACCCTAAACCCTAAATCTACCCCAGCACGACCCCCTACACTACCCAAACACCACTGCCATACCCTAAACCCTAAAACACTACCCCCAGCATGAACCCCTACACTACCCAAACACCACTGCACTACCCTAAACCCTAAAACACTACCCCCAGCACTAACCCCTACACTACACAAACAGCACTGCACTACCCTAAACCCTAAAACACTACCCCAGCACTACCCCTACACTACCCAAACACCACTGCACTAACATAAACCCTAAAACACTACCCCAGCACAACCCCCTACACTACACAAACACCACTTCACTACCCTAAACCCTAAAACACTACCCCCAGCACGACTCCCTACACTACCCAAACACCACTGCACTACCCTAAACCCTAAATCTACCCCCAGCACGACCCCTACACTACCCAAACACCACTGCACTACCCTAAACCATAAAACACTACCCCAGCATGACCCCCTACACTACACAAACACCACTGCACTACCCTAAACCCTAAAATCCTACCACCAGCATGACCCCCTACACTACTCAAACACCACTGCACTACCCTAAACCCTAAAACACTACCCCCAGCATGACCCCTACACTACCCATACACCACTGCACTACCCTAAACCCTAAAACACTACCCCCAGCACGACCCCCTACACTACTGCACTACCCTAAACCCTAAAACACTACCCCAGCACGACCCCCTACTCTACCCAAACACCACTGCACTACCCTAAACCCTAAAACACTACCCCCAGCACGACCCCCTACACCACCCAAACACCACTGCACTACCCTAAACCCTAGAAAAGAAACCCCCACCCATGCCCAAGCCCCCTTACCTCTCACTCCTCATGGTTCCTCTCTCCTCGTGGTTCCTGCTTCACGTCGTCTCTGAGGGGCGGTGCACGTCGTTGTGAGGAAACGGAACAGCCTCTGTTTCCTTACAACGACGTGGATCATCTACATGTTTTTAGAACGCATGGTCATTTACCATACATACCTTTACAACAAAATTCGTTGTAAAGGCATGCGTGGTAAATGACCATGCGTTCTAAAAATGCGTAGTAATGACTGCTGATGTACAACGCATGCGTGGTAATGCATGCGTTGTAATGGTATCGCGAAGTAAAAAGTCGTTGTAACGGCTGCTTACCGATCGAAGCTGGCCCCTGTTCTTCAGTGAGACGTTTATTTGATTAATTAGGAGGAAGGAATGTGGTTTTTTTACCGAAAAGTGCATTCCCGGCTGTTGTATTGTGAAAGTGTCCGCGTGGCCTGGTTTCACTTCCGGTGAGAGAGTGAAAGAGTCTGTTTGGATCTAAAGGAGTTCTGTTGTTGGACGGGGCCAGCGCGAAACGTCATCAGAAAACATAGCTAATGGAAAGCGTCCTCCCTGAAGTGTGGAGCAGTGCCATGAGAGGTCAACGAGTGTGCGTCCCACCGCAGTATGACCGCACCGCGTGACCCATGTGCCGCCTCCAGGGTACGGGAGGCAGAAGCGGCATCGCAGGTCCTCTTGAAGACCGTTGTAGCACTAATTCTACATTTTGGTACTAGGGCATTTTAACTTCGTTGTTCCTGCCAGATACAAAGAGAAGATCCTGTGTTATTCAGTGCCCTCGTTACCTTTTTTGTGGGTTGTGGTGCTTGTCACTTCGCTGCCCCGCCGGTGCACACGACTGGGCACCCCACCTCGTGTGCCATCTGCAGGGCCTCTGCCCTCTGATCACTGGTTTTGGTTTCTGGAGTGGCAACATAAACAGTTGCTCCCAAAGGACTAGCCTGAACACTTAGGTGAATATCCCCTGCACCAGCATTCCACTGAAATTCTTTCCTAGCTCTCCCATGTCAACGAGGACGTCATAATAGCACGGCTCCGCTCGCGACACCGTATGACGTCATCGGAGCCATAAGAGTACCTCGTCGGCGTGCTGACGTCAGTTCCACCCATTTTTTCCGTGCCACCGAGGCAAACAGGCGGACCGAGACATTTTCACATGTATACATAGTATAATAAATATATATATATTCACTGAAAAAACCATAGGTTTCAGGCACGTTATAGTTAGAAATTAGCATTTAAAAAACCTTAAAAATTCACTGAAAAAACCATAGGTTTCAGGCACGTTATAGTTAGAAATTAGCATTTAAAAAATCTTAGAAATTCACTGAAAAAACGATAGGTTTCAGGGCGTTATAGTTAGTTGGACATTTTACTCGTACAAAACCATAGAAATTCCCCCGTTTTAGTTAGTTCAGCTAACTATAACTCGCGCGCCCGCAATGCACTGCTGATGACGTCACATATTACATCACTCATGACATGGTCAGTGACATCACTCATGACATCACTGATGACATCTCAAATGACATCACTGATGACATCACTGATGACATCATCCTTGTGAAAGAGTGGCAGACCTCCTCTCACCCTAATATAACCTTTGATACACACACTCAAAAATACAAACTGACATTTTCAAAACAATGGACATACCAATACCAGTTACAACACACCTATTCAGTAATTCCAAGATCTACACACACATCCACTCATTCACCAACAGTCCCTATACAGTCACTCATACATGTACTCACTCATCATATGTACTCATACACCTATACATCCTGTTACACACCGCCACTCATCCTTAGAGTTACTCACACACATAGTCACACATGCAAACAAAGTATCAAACATCCATTTACTTGCATATACAGTTATACACACACTACCACACTTACTTCTACAGAAACTTACACATACTTACTCTCTTGAACAATCACTTATAGAAACACCTACTTATTTGTACAGGAACTCTTCCAATCTCTCACTCTCACATATACTCACTTATATACACCAATACTCACATATACTAGTTTAAAACATATGTAGTTACTCATAAAGACACTATTGAGACAGTCATTCACTCACTAACACACCCATACACACACTCATCCACCTATACAGTCCTGCACACATGCTGTCTTCAACACATACAAACAGTGAGTCACTCATTCATGCATCTATGCACTAAGTAATACCCCCACCGAACCATACAGACACTCAGACACTCATACTGATACTCAAAAACCAACTAATAACCCATATAGACACTCATGTAGCTACTCACCAACCCATGCAGCCACTTATACACAAAGTGAGAGGCTGATACAGATATTTTCATATTTAAACATTACTCACTAACCCATGTATTCACTAAGATACACTTAATCAGTCAGTTATAGAATCAATTTTACAAAAAATATCATCCATTTAGACACTTATATACCCAATTATTCTTCCATCGACCTTGAGATATACATATATAAAACATATTTAATTTTCAGAAAAACACACATTCACTGGATGATGTCATCAGTGATGTCATCAGTGATGTCATTTGAGATGTCATCAGTGATGTCATGAGTGATGTCACTGACCATGTCATGAGTGATGTAATATGTGACGTCATCAGCAGTGCATTGCGATGCGCGCAAGTTATAGTTAGCTGAACTAACTATAACGGGGGAATTTCTATGGTTTTGTACGAGTGAAATGTCCAACTAACTATAACGCCCCTGAAACCTATGTTTTTTTTAGTGAATATATATATATATATATATATTGATAGATAGACAGACAGACTCCATTTCAAATGATTTTGGCGTGGGAATGAAGTTGTAAAACGTAGGTTTATCTGGACAGTTAGTCCTGCTGGAGTCCTCTGGTGTTGAAAATTAAAACAATAGGCCAAACAATGAATGACCTCCATACACGAGTCATGAATCACAAATCAGCAATAATTAATAATAAACTTGACCAGCCTGTAGCCAATCATTTTAAATTTGTGGAGCATTTGCTATCATATTTTAAGATTTTCCCTGTGGAGCATGTCTTAAAGGAGGCCGAGCCAGGCAAAACTAGTAGATCGAAATGGAGAAAAGCAAAGCTCTGACGGAGAATCTGAAAAACAGGAGGCGAACACAATTGTAAACCTTGCCAAAATCAACCTGTCAGCAGCAGAAACCCAGCTACTCTCCCTGGGACTCTCCTTCTGCCCCGAGTCAAACTTCCAGTACACCAGAACAAGAGCTGATGTGTATCAATTCATACGCAAATTAAAACTTAAAAAATTCCATTTACAACGGTCGACACCTGATAGAATGGCCACAACCACCAAAAACCCAATGATCAATGATTTTCCGGAACTATTGGTCTCGGATATTGACTTATATCAAGATCTGTGTCAATTGGAGAGCGGGGAACAATTTAGCAGCCAGAATATCCCTTTTTTGTCTGGTCAGGCCAGGCCAGAGACCCCATTTAAAATTAAATCAAAATTTGTCCCCGTGGCAGCACGTGATGGTCTTGATGCGTTTAGTGATCAAGTTGTAAGTCAGATCAAGAAATTAACTCACCACTAATAGATCGAAAAAAGTTTATACCAACAGAGAGAGAAAGTACAATCAATTGATTTTAAAACTACAGAAAGAGGATGTGGTGATTCGAACCTCTGACAAGGGCGGTAACATCGTCCTTTGGCCTATGAAAGACTATCTGAAGGAAGCATACAGTCAACTAAGTGATCCACAATGCTATAGAAAAAGTACTCCACTTAAATACAAGAGCACTCAGGACTCCCTGTCCAAGAATTTGTTGGCCTGGAAGAGTTTAGGACTTTTGAGTTGGGATGAATATAAATTTATCAAAAAAGAACATCCGTTGGTGCCATATATGTATTTCATACCAAAAGTCCATAAGAACTCGGAGAATCCGCCAGGCAGGCCGATCATTGCAGTGTGTGACGGGCCACTGGAAAATCTCTCCAGATACATAGACTATTTTCTACAGGTTCATATGAAACAGTTAAAATCATATATCCAGGACACAAGTGACTTTTTAAATAAAATCAATGATATGTCATGGGATTCTAATCTATTGCTTGTAACACTAGATGTATGTTCTTTGTATACCTGCATTAGAAACCAGGATGGCCTGAGGGCTGTGGAGTATTTTCTTAGCACAAGACCTATGATGTATGCACAACACACACGTATGTTGTTAGATATGTTGCTTTTTAGCTTGGAAAATAATCTATTCCTTTTTAATGGCCAGTTTTACCAACAAACTCAGGGTGTAGCCATGGGGGCCAGTTTCTCCCCCAGTTATGCCTGTTTGTTTATGGGCTGGTGGGAGGAACTGGTCCTCATGAGAAAATATGAACAAGTATACACCACTAACATTGTCTCTTGGATGCGTTTTATTGACGATCTTTTTATTGTGTGGCGAGGAAGTGAAGAAAGTGCCCTAAAATTTGTAGATGAGATCAATCAAAATGATTTTAATCTTAAATTCACTTTTACCATCAGTAGGCACTCAGTGACTTTTTGGATGTTCAAATTTTAGTAGAAAATAATGTCTTAACTACCACCCTTTTTAGAAAACCTACGGCAGGGAATACACTTTTACATGCGTCGAGCGCACATCCTGCACATTTAATTAGGAGCATTCCCTATGGGGAGATGCTCCGCATCCGTCGCATCTGTAGTAATCCTGAGGATGCAAGGATGAAGCAAATGGAAAGTCGTGCCAGATTTCTAGCCAGGGGCTACAGCACTGAAATAGTGGATGCCGCTATGAGAAAATCTCAAGCGAGGACTAGGGGGATCTCCTTGTCTATAAGTCTAAATCATCCCAGGTGACTGTAGAACAGAACACACAACCTGTAAGACTTATCTTAACCTACTCTAAACAGGAGCAACAACTGAGGAGCATCATTAGACACAATTGGCACTTTATCCAGGATGATCCTGTGATAGGTGACCTGATGCCCTCTATTCCCTCGATAACATTCAGAAAATCAATGAGTATGGGGAATATGTTAGTCCAAAATTGTCAGGAGAGTAGCCACAAAGATATGTGGTTGACTATAAGAAATGGTTTTTTTAAATGTCTATCATGTAAGGCCTGCCAATTTGGAATCAATGTCAAGACATACACAACTGCCTTTTCTGAAACAATTAAGGAAATCAAGCAACATCTAACATGTAAGACAGAATATTGTGTGTATGTCTTGGAATGTGACTGTCATTTGAGATACATAGGCAGCACCAAATTGGCAGTCCATAAGCGCATATTGCAACACATTAGGGCAATAATTAATAAGGACCAGAACTACCCAGTAGCAAGGCATTTTCAAACTGTACATGATAGCAACCCAAAGTATTTGCGTTATTATGCCATTGAAGCCATCCCCATAATGAAAAGAGGGGGTGATAGAGAAGCAAAACTGAGACGCTTGGAGACAAGTTATATATTGGAGTTCGACTCCAAGTCTCCGGGCGGGCTCAACATTACAGAAGATCTTTATACTTTTCTATGATTAATATGAATGTATCAATGGCATACAACAATAGACGGGTCAACCTTTCTTAATGTGAATTTAAAGCAATGAAATTGTTATCATTATTTTTATAGAAAACTTTATAGTGATACTCTTTAAGGTTTTCTTTCTATTGCCCCTGGTTATGAGACAGCAGTTCAACTATCCGTTGTTTTAGAACTAGCCTTGCTTTTTAAGGAATGGTTTTAGACATGGGTGGTTTTATTGTAGTGTTTTATTTTTGGTCATTTTAAACAGGGTTTTAATGATACCTTTCTATTGTTATTGTTGGTTGGGCCACTTTTTAGCAAATATCAAAAAATCTGATTTACTATGAGATTCCCTTAGGGACGTAATGGATCCAATGTTGTACTGTGATTGATTGTATATCTTCAAAATTTGAACTTCTAATTTCTCTATAGCTGAATTTTAAAGGCACAAGTCACTTTATTCCAAGTACTGTTGCACAATGTCACTTTATATATTTATTAAAATAAGGCGATATAGATCTTGAATGGCCCACTGAAGTGCACAAAAGGCATTAATGCCAGGAAAAATTGATGCACAGCAGTGGAATACTTCCAATCAGTAAAGGCCCAATATAAGCCTTACATTTATTATGATTGTATGAACAATATGAGGCATATTGAGCAGAGGAATTCGGGATTTTTGATAAATTTATTTATTATGTATTTTATTTAAGTTAATTTTGTTGACAAGGACTTGTTGCAATTAGTTTATTTCCACGTTTAGGGGGCACTTTAAGTTTGTGTATATTTTTTTCACATAATATTGTAATTCATGAAATATGACAAGACGGGTCAATATGCATTTAAGCTGTTATCCTGATGTATTATAGCATTTGGACTATATAGTTTTTCCAATATTTATATTCCTACAATGATGAATATTTTATATGCTAAGAGCGTAATGGATATTGAAAATGTTATTCAATATGTATTGAAAGCATTCAAGCGAAAATTTGTGGAATGATCCTAATAGTTTGTCTATTTTTATGAATAAATTAGCACTGGCACTTTAAATTTGCGGGGTGACATGCTGGGCGCTGTCATGTGATCAAGGCCGCTTGTACGGCCGAAACGCGTTATGGCAGAAGACTGACACAAAATAAAATAATCTGCACTACTGGAGGTCTGCACTCGTTTTTGTTTCGCTGGTAGCAGATGCATTTCGAGTAACCGTGATATATATATATATATATTGATAGATAGACAGACAGACTCCATTTCAAAAGATTTTGGCGTGGGCATGAAGTTGTAAAACGTAGGTTTATCTGGACAGTTAGTCCTGCTGGAGTCCTCTGGTGTTGAAAATGAAAACAATAGGCCAAACAATGAATGACCTCCATACACGATTCATGAATCACAAATCAGCAATAATTAATAATAAACTTGACCAGCCTGTAGCCAATCATTTTAAATTTGTGGAGCATTTGCTATCATATTTTAAGATTTTCCCTGTGGAGCATGTCTTAAAGGAAGAACCACCGGACTGCAGAGAAAACCTCTGGATGTACAATTTACAATCATTGCATCCAGATGGAGCGAACAGCACTGACAATACCCCGATTACTGTATATCTCGAAAGATCTCAGGACTGCATTGATTCAAATCGAATGGCCACTCATGATGCTTTTTGAAAATCCAGCTGCGCAGCCACTGAACAAACAATCTTTTATATGTACCTATGATTAAGAAACCTATTTTTTGTTTTCTTAATACCTTTAGCATCTTTGCACGAATCGCCATGAAACTTTCCCAAAAAAATCATCTGATTTGGATTCAGCAGTAGGTGAAGAAAGGGTGACATTTCCCATTTTAATTCCATGGGATTCTTTTTCTTCAATACATAAAAAGGGCTAAAGGCAAGTATACCAAACTTGGTATGAAAGCAAAACTGTACTTAAGGAAGTGGCTTTGATTGGTTTGCTATTAGTCTATTTAGCACATTTCAAGAAATTAGTACTAGAAAAGGGTTCTTGATAGGGCTCAAATTGAGCTACGCTATCAATCAACATATTACACATAGGGCGCAGTTTCCCGGTTTGCGCAACGGCACACCATAATACAGGTGCGCTGGGTGCAAACAGGGAAAGTGCACCCTATTACATTGAATTCACTGCCCCCAGGGTAGACGTGAAGTTGTGCTGCCCTGGGGGCAGCACATTCAAGTGTAAAACAGAGCGGCTTTGAAGCAGCCGCTCCATGTTTTACTGTGCTGGCAGCAACTCGCCTGCACTTTTATGAGGGGAGAGAGATCCACTGGCAGATGAGTTTATTTTATTTATTTTATTTTAGGAGTTTTATATAGCGCTGGCTGGACCCGGGGGTATCGGAGCGCTTCACAACAGTGTTTCGCAAGAGTTACATAGTAGAGCAGTCCTAAGCATAGAGGTTCGGGAGTCCAAGAGAGCAGTGCATTCTTGAGATAGTATTTGAGTCCTGAGGTAACCTCATTGTATGCTTTATTGAGGTAGTACATGAGTTCTGAGGCAACCTCCTTTTTTGCACAATTGTCATGAAGCGAGCTGAGGTGGATCTGTGTGATGCAAAGTCAAAGAGTAACGTAGTCAGGGTTAGCGTAAGGCGGCGGCTAACCATTCAGGAGGGAGCGGTTGAGGAGGGGGGCTTTTAGGTGTTTTTTGAATTTTGTGAAGGACGGGATAGTTCTGATATCTACTGGGATGGAGTTCCAGATTTTGGGCGCGTTTCCAGCGAAGGACCTAGCGGCGGTTTTTTGTTTGCGTGTTTTCATTGGGATGAGAAGGAGGGTGTTGGACCTCCTGAGGTTTCTTGTCTGACCGGCCCTCCTGAGTTTGGCGGCCAGATAGTCCGGTTTTCCTGTGTGAAGGGCTTTGTGCGTGAGGTAAGCAGTTCTGAAATAAGCACGCTGTTCAACTGGGAGCCATTTTAGTTCTCTTAGAGCTGGTGAAATGTGGTCGTATTTCCTGATTCCTGTGACCATTCTGGCTGCTGCGTTGAGGGTTGTTTTGAGGGGAGCTAGGTGGGATTTTGTGGAGCCAGTTAAGGTTGCATTACCATAGTCGAGTCTGGATAGCACCATTGATTGGGTGGCTTGTTTGAGGTCCTTGGTAGGGATGAATGGTTTAATTTTGTAGAGAAGCTTCAGATTGAGGAAGGCACTCTTTGCGGAGTTTTTAATGTGGTTGGTCATATCCAATTTTGGGTCCAGGGTGATTCCTAGTGATTTTACGGAGTTAGCCAGGGTGAGATTACCGTTCAGAGCATCCATAGCTTTAAGCCATTCTGCAATTTGAGGGTTCTCTTCTTTGTTGGAGATGAGGAGGATCTCCGTTTTGTCTTGATTGAGTTTTAGATGATTTTGGGCCAACCAGTGTTGGATTTCTTTTAGAGTGTCATTTAGTCTAAGGATGTCGTCTGGGGAGGAGGTTTCTAGATAGATCTGGGTGTCGTCAGCATATAGGCGGAAGGGGATGTTAGCATTTTTAAGTATGGTGGTGAGGGGTTCCATGTATATGTTGAACAGTTGTGGTGAGAGCACTGAACCTTGGGGTACACCCCTGCTGACGGGGTGAAGGTCGGAGGTACAGTTTTTGATTTTTATCCTTTGCGACCGGTTATGCAGGAAGGAGGTGAACCAGTGTAGGACCACCTCATCGGCACCTACCCTTTCTTGTAGGGCCTTGATGAGAAGTTGGTGGTCAACCGTGTCAAAGGCTGCCGATAGGTCGAGGAGAATGAGTAGGCAGCAGTGATTGGTATCAAGTGATTTGTGAATATCGTCTGTGATGCTGAGGATCGCCGTCTCGGTGCTATAGCCTTTTCTGAATCCCCATTGGTGGGGATCAAGAATGTTGACGTTGTCCATGTGCTAAGTCAGTTGTGAGAGGACGCATTTTTCGAGGATTTTGGATAGGAGGGGGAGATTGGAGACGGGTCTGAAGTTATTCAGGTCCATGCAGTCAAGGCCTGGTTTTTTTAGTAGTGGCGTTACTTGGCCGACTTTAAGGCATTCAGGTATGATGCCGGTTCTCAGGGAGCTGTTGATGATTCTGCACCAGAACGGGGCTATGGAGAGTTTGAGTTTTTTGGTCAATTGGGTGGGTATAGGGTCAAGGACGTGAGAGGCGGGTTTGGAGGTGGAGATTAGCTTGAGGATCTCGGCTTCCGTGATGGGATTGAAGGACTTCCATGTTTTCGTGTGGTGCAGGCATGTGCTTTCTATTGTAACTGGGGGCAGGCTTGCAAGTGGGGTTAGTGCTGATGTCTAGTGAGAGCTCGATCTTGGAGATTTTTTCTTCGAAGAAGATGGCGAAGTTTTCGCACAGTTCCTTGGAGGCTTGCATAGAGAGTACGGGGGGCTTGGAGGTTTGTTGCTTGATGATTTTAAACAGTTCATTGGGCCTGTTTTTTGCATTGTCCAGGGCGGAGCTGAAAAAGTTGGATTTTTCACTGCAGATGTGTTTTTTGTATTTTCTTCGAGCTGCTTTGAGTTGTTCGAGCAGGCTTGTGGAGGGGTTGCTTCTCCATAGTCTTTCTGTGGCTCTAAGTTGTCTCCTTTCATTGTTGATGCCCGTATTGAACCAGGATCTGGATGGGTTGTTCCTGGTTTTTTTTAGTTTCAGAGGGGCTATCTGGTCTAGAATGGATGTCAAGGTTGTGTTGTAATGGTCGGTGAGTTCTGTCATGGATAGATCATCCGCGGATGTAGTGAGAAGGGAGTTGACCTTTTTCTCCAGGTCAGCCATGTCGATCTGATTGAGGTTTCTGGTCCATTTGAGCTGTTCTTGGGTGGGGGGTTGTAAAGTGACTGGTTGAGTGAGGTGGAAGAGGATTAAGTGGTGGTCAGACCAATCCACGGGCAGGGTGTGGTTTATCGTAACTGTGTCGCGTTTGGCGATAATGGCATCCAGGATTGCTCCTTTGTTGTGAGTTTCTTCTGTGCAGTGTTGGGTGAGGTTGTTGTTGTGTAGCAGCTCACTCAGGTTTTGGATTAGCGGGTTGGTGTCTTCATTCCAGTGTAGGTTGAGGTTGCCCAGAATTAAGTTATTCACATCTCGTAGTGAGCAGTGGGCAATCAGGTCAGACAGGTGTTCAGTGAAAGTGGTGGAGTTGCCTGGGGGGTGGTAAATAAGGTGGCAGGTTAGTGTTTTGTTGTTGCTAGTGCTGATGTTGACGGTTAGGCATTCAAAGGTGTTGTAGTTGAGGGAGTCTGTTTCCGTCAGGGAAATATTGTCTCTGTGGATGATTGCTATGCCTCCTCCTCTTTGGTCTTTTCTATCTTTGTTGGTGATTATAAAGCCTGGGGGGACGAGAGTGTCCAGGAGTGGTAGGGAGGAGTCATTAAGCCAGGTTTCGGTGATGAATGCTATGTCTATGTCGTGAGTGAGGATGGATTCTGCTAGTTCTGTGGCATGCTTGGTGGCTGATCTGCAGTTTATGAGCATGCAGTTTGTGGGGGTCGTCTCTGTTTTGGGTTTCTTCGTTAGGGGGCCGTGGAGATGCTAGTGCGGGTGGTCGACGGTCTGGTTGATTTCAGATGGGCTTGGTCTCTTCCTAGACCGGTGATCACCTGGATTTTGGATTGGAGGGTGACAGTAATAGTATTGTCGTACGAGGAGGCGAGGTCCGCCGCTTCACTCTCAGACATAGCGTCTAGTTCTTTTGGGTCTTTGTGTCAGATTGGGGAGGGGGTTAGCGACCCATCTCTGGTGGGGGACTTTGGACGGTCTTTGTTGTGTATGGGTGGTGAAGGAGTGGGTGCGCTGAGGCTGCTCGGGCGCGGCGAGGTTGGCTAGGATTTCACTATGGCCCTGGATTATAGTTGCTATCTGGGTTTCCAGCAGGGAGAGTCACTGTTCAGTCTCTAATTCGTTGAGGTACCGGGATTGGTCCTGTGCAGGTGTGTTGGGCCTAGGGGGGGAGAGTCTCAGGGTGTTGGGTAGCTTTGTAGTGGTTGTGTTGTATGTGTCGGGTCTGGGGGGAGAGAGAGTCTCAGGGTGTTGGGTAGCCTTGTAGTGGTTGTGTTGTCCGTGTGGGGTCTGGGCGGGGCCGTGAGTGCAAGGTGGCGAGGGTCGTGTTGGGGTGTTGGTGCTTTATTGCCTGTGGGTTTGGGGAGGTGGGTGTTCAGGTTGTTCGGAGTGGATTGGGGTGTGTGGAGGGCAGGTGGCAGGTGGGGGTGAGAGCCGAAGTGGGGAATTAGAGGGGTCCTGTTCCCCCTGGGGGTGGTGAGGGGGATGTCGCATGGTGATGGGCGTGTGAGGTTGCTAGGGAGTACCAGAACGGTAGGTGGCGGGTAGGGGTGAGAGCCGGACGGGGGAGGTGGAGGGGTCATGTTCTCCCTGGGGGTGGTGAGGGGGATGTCGCGTGGTGAGGGGCGTGTGTGGTTGCTAGGGAGTACCGGAGTGGTGGGTGAGTTCTGATGGCGGGTCCGGTTCTTCCGGGGGGGGAGTAGGGGCGAGAGGGGAAGGAGTGCGTGAGAGGGGGCATTCCGGAGAGAAGGGAAGAGGGCGTCAAAGGACTCTAGATTGTCGTTGTCGGCTTGTATCAGGACTGTGCCGTTGGAGTAGATGGTCACAGTGGTATTTCCAGTTCGCCTTGAGCGGTATGGGAGTGATAGTGTCAGTTTGCAACTATGTGATGTGTTGGTGGTTTTGGAAATGTTGAGCTGCGACCCGAGGATGGATTTCCATGTTTCGTGTCTCTCAGTGTGGAAAATAAGGTCCATTTTTACCTTTCCTTTGGAGGAGCAGTGGTAGATCTCTGTGAAAAGTGATTCAAGATGCTGTCTGATCAGTTTTTGTTTAAAATTCTTCTTCACTTTGGGTGAGAGGTCAGGCGGGAAACTGATCGAGAAGGATCCCACTTTTGAGCCTACAAGCTTCTAATTGCAAGTTGGCAAAACGTACCCAACATAGAATATAATTTAAATGATATAAACACTTGCATTTATTATGTGTGCAAGGTGCATTTATAATTGACAGGAAACAGCAAATCCTCAAGTTCCAAAGATAAAGTCACACTTGCATTACACACTGTTGAAAACAACTTTATGAGATGCTTGTTGTCCTTACCTCAGAGTTTGTCATCTTATAAGGCTCACAAAGAACTAGGTATGGGCTACATCTCAGACATGCTTGCCCTCAACCTTTTGCTTAGATGGATCTCAGTTTGGTTCAAAGGGGAAACTGAGTTAAACAGGACAATTGTGAGGGATTGTATCAACCTTGAGGGGGCTGCCTGGATTTGCTGGCTAAACTATGTAAAGTCTGTATTAATAGCTTTATGGTGCCTGGAACTCGTTGACACCCTAGATCTCATTATGAAATCGGATTTGATTTGGACCAAAAGCAATTTTTGTCACATAAACAGGAATCAAAAGAAACCAGGGAATTGAGCAAACCCTCTATATGTGCTCACATACTACTGAAAACTACATTATGTATTGAACCACGCTTGACTTTTGTAACAAACATGAACCATTGAATTTTATTAACCAGATTTAGGTTAAACTCCATTCACTGTCCCTAGAGGGTGGCATCAGGGCAAAAGTCTGGGCCCCCGTGTGTGACTCTTTTCCTGACAGGACAAGATGCACTTTATAATGTTCTGTGGATTGTATGTACATTTGCACACCAAGTTCATTTTACCCATGCTAAAACGTTAGCCTTGTACTCAGGCCAAATAAATATATTTGTGTAAAAACTGGGTTAATGTTGAGGGTGCTGAAACCCTACTCAAGCAGCAGCCACAATCCTTGTCAGGGTAAGGGACAAGCAAACTCAAAATTAACCTGTGCTCAACCCTCTGGTAACTTGGTACAGAGCAGTCAGGCTTAAGTTAGAGGCAATGTGTAAAGTATTTATGCAGTACTTCAAAGAGCAATACAGTGAAAACACAAGAAAAATCCCACACCAATTTAGAAAAACAAAATACAATTTATTAAATAAAACAAGACCAAAAGTACAAAAATCCAATCAGTAGAATTGGAAATATGAATAATTTATTTTAAAGATTACACTAAATATAGAGCCAAAAAGCACATACCGTGTATATCTCCTCGCACCGGACTGGGACAGAGTTAGGATTCCTAACTTTACTACTACTAAATGCCTTTTGTGAATACTGAAAGTCGTAAAGTTAGGATTTTGTCTCAGTTTAGTAGTAGTAAAGTTAGGAGTCCTAACTTTACTACTACTAAATGCCTTCTGTGAATACCAAAAGTAGTAAGTTTAGGATTTTATCTCAGATTTGTTCTGTGAATCGGCCCCAGTATCTTTTATTGTCTTAAAACAAACTTGTTTGTAATAGTTTGGATCTAATGTTCGATAGAGAAATCTACTACTGCCTTGGCCCAGTAATAGCTGGTGGTTAAAATCTTTGTCTCTGTTTAAGAGAAGGCTATAAAACGTCCCAAAAGAAGCCCAAAAATATAGCTTAAAATCGGATAATTGAAGACCCCTTGTGTGTATGGGTATTTTATAAACTTAATCGCTCGTCGAGCTCACTTTTAGCCCCAAATAAAGCTGCTAATGATACCATCTAGTTTTTTAAAGAAAAAATTAGGTTCTCTTAGAGGAATAGCGCGAAATAAATATACAAATTTCGGTAATATTGGCATCTTTATAATATTACATCTGTTGATAATGCTGATAGGGAGATTATGCCATCGTTTTAACTTTTTGGTAACTTCCTGTAACAAAAAGTCATAATTCAGATTTAGTATGTTTCCTAATTTCGATGTAATATGCACACCAAGGTAGGTTGCAACTTGACACCTTCTGCTATAGGTCTGGCAGGTGTAAAGTTTATGATCACCTGTGTCTTACTAGGGTTTAATTTGTACCCAGAAAATAAGCCGATGTTTTTTGCCTCGTTCATGATTCTTTCTAGAGAAACAACTGGGTCAGCTGTAAAAATTGCGATGTCATCTGCGTAGGTCGTTACCTTAAGCTCACATGTTGTGGAGCGTAAAAGAACAATTTTTTTTATAAATCGTCAGTGTCCGTATTAAGGGATCAATATATAGTGCAAACAAAAGTGGGGACAGAGGGCACCCCTGCTGTGTCCCTCTGTATATAAAAAATGGTACAGATTGAATATCAAGATAGTTCAATTTGGCCTGCGGTGTGCAGTATAAGGCACGAATCCATGTGAGAAATCGGCCATTAATTCCAAAGGCAGTAAGAGTAGACCAAAGACATCCCCAAGCTGCTCGGTCAAAGGCCTTTTCTGCATCTAGGAGTATCATACCTAGATTGCTCCCTGCTTGATTAGCATAATCGAAGGCCATGATCGCTGTGTTAGTGTGTGCTGTAGTTCCTCGGCCCACTATAAAGCCATGTTGCTGTCCTGAAACCAGGCCCGGCATCAAAGGGGCCAACCGATTAGCCAGCACCTTAGCATAGAGCTTAGCATCTGCGTTAAAGAGTGATATTGGCCAGAACGAGCCAAATTCATCAGGAGGTTTACCCTTTTTTAGGAAGAAAGCAATATTAGAGGTATCCCAGGTTGATGGAGTTGTCCTGGAAGTGCCAATCTCTTGTATAACTTTGGCAAGCACAGGCATCATGATATTCTTAAAAAGTTTATAAAATTCAATGGGAATCGAATCAGCCCCAGCTGCCTTGCCTGATGGCAATGCCGATAGGGCCAGAAATAGTTCCTCCTGAGAAACTTCAGAGGTCAGCTGCAGAGCAGCCTCCTCCTGCAAGGGGGGGAAGAGCTGCCCTTTCAAGGTATTTAGAAAGTTCCTCGGAGTTTATCGGGTCTGATTCGGCATATAAAGTTTCATAATATGTTATAAACTGTTTAAGAATCATGCAGGTCTCAGTATGAAGGGTATTATCTGTCCCTTTAATGGCCTTGATTGAGTTTTTAGCTTTTTTATCCGCCAGTTGATATGCCAGTAACTTCCCCACCTGTTCCTCATATTCATACTGCAAAGACCGATGTTTGTTATAATTCGCAGCTACTTTGTCCTTTAATGACCACCCAGCTAGAGCCCTTACAAAAATCATGTCAGAGTAAATCTGGGATTGCCTAGGCTCATTACATTTAACAGCAGTAGTGTGAGATCTTTCCAGGTTAGCCAATTCCGTGCAGATGGTTTTAATTACACCCGCTTTGAGTTTATTCTCTTGCCAAATGAACTGCTGAGTGATACCTCTAATATAAGCTTTCATTGAGTCCCAAAGAATACAAAAGTTGGTAGAGTTGACATTATGGTGGATAAATTCTACCAGGAGCCTTTCCATGTGTGCAATGTACTGATTATCTGACAGTAAACATTGAGGAAAAGAAAAGGAGCGCCTGGTTTTGCTTATCGGCCGAGTTTGAAAACTAAAAATTGTTGGTATGACCCCACAAATATCCGTTTGTTCCCCTCGTTAACCATACTTTATGATATCTTTAAAGTAGAGGAAAAGAAAATAAGAGAGAAGAAAATGGGGAAAGCCCAATTATTTAGTTTCTTGTTGCCACTTTGTCAGAGCCTGTTGAGCGGCTTGGTCCGTGTGCACCAATTGCACTTGCCATTTTTAATGATTTTTAGACGGGCCGGCTCTTGTAGAAAGACCTGTGCCCCTACAGTTTTTAAGGGGTCTATAAACTGGGGCAGTTTCCAGCGTCTGTCCATCGTGTTCTTGCAGAGATCTGACCTGCAGAAGATGGAATAAGAACCCACTCTAATAGGGGTGGTAGGGTGAGCTTTGATGGATGACAACAGATGGCAATCTATGTGCTCGTTGCACTTAGCTGTCCCAGTCCCAGTCATCTAAATCGGGGAATGCTTTCTTAAGTAATAGTACAATGAATGCTCGAGGATCATCACCTTCTTCGTTTTCGGGTACACCAAACAAGCGAATGTTATTACGTCGTTGCCTGTTTTCTAAGTCCTCGACTTTGCTTTGCAAAAAGATGAGCTGGTTTTCATGTGCGTCAGAGATCTTAGCCACTCTCATTGTGTGCTCCTCTGTGTCTGCTACTCGTTGTTGCAGCTCTATGATATCTGTCGTTATTGCATCTACTTTGTTGCTTACCTCAGCGAGAGCCTGCTTGATCGCAGAACTGTCTGCTTTGGCCTGCGAGTAGTATGCCTGGGCTTCTTCTCTATAAGCCTGTAGTACCTGTAAAATTACTCCAGCAGTAGACTCCAGTGAGCCAGCAGGTGGAACATTCAGTTGAGCATCAGCCCGGGAAGGAGCAGGAAGAGACGGAGAAGAGGATTTGCTGCTTGTCTAGGGGCACTACCTGATACTGTCACAGATACCAGCACCGAGCTTGAGTCTTGGTTTAGTAAAGAGGAGCCAGTGCCTGCCCCTGGGCCAGTGGCGGGCTGAAACCAGAGCCAGAAAGTCTTGAAATCAGATTTTTCCCTTCCCCTTTCGCTGTGACCCATTTACGAAGTGGGCTACTGATAATGCCCAATTTGGTGGATGTAAGATTAAGATCCCGCAGGTCACTTTCCTTATCATTTCCTTTTTTATGGTGTCGGGTATTTTTAATGTTAAAGTTGCCTTTTTTTCACCTTTTTCCCTCTGGAAGAGCAAAGCGATTGATCTATTAGCTGTGTATCGCCGAGACTCGAGTCGCCGGGGTTACTAATCGCTATGGGCCATATGTAGGTAAAACTCAATTTGCAAGTTCTTAATAGCGATATTTACCGAATCGCTATTAAGAACTCGCAAAGTCCGATGTAGGTAATAATTCGTTAAAAAATAGCAAATCGGTAAAAATCGGTAAAATGAAATACCGATTCCGATTTACCGATTAGCAAATAGCGATTATGTATTACCGAATCGGTATTAACGAATCGGTATTTTAAGAAATCGCTAACTATTTAAACTGCCATTCCGGTGCATTCTGATGACATCACAAGCAGGAAGTGGCCTGCTACACTGTGGCTGAAGCTGTGGGAGAGGCAGGGAGCAGACCTTACAACACAGGAGCTGCTTTGCAAACATCTTGCAGACACACCAAACCAAAAATGGACAACCAGGAGAAGGAAAAGGAGGCAGGAGAGCGAAAAAGAAAGCACAAATTCAGCGAGAGGGAGCTGGAGGTGCTGATAGAGGAGGTGGCAAAGGACCACGACAAGCTCTGCGGCAAACATTCCCTGCACGTCCCAGAATCCCAAAAGAGGAAAATATGGCTGGTGATCCGAGAGAGGATAAATGCAATTGGCGTAACACAGCGCTCAATAGATGAACTAAAGAAGCGCTGGTATGACCTCAGAAAACGTGCCAAAGAGAGGGTGGCTGAAAGGCTCAAGCAAGCCACGCTGACAGGTGGTGGGACATCTACAGCGCCTGTACCAACTGCCCTGGAACTATTGGTGGAGTCCACCCTCCAGCCGGAGAGCGTGAGTGGGATTGGAGACGCAGACAGCTCAGCCAGAGCAAGCAACAGGCAAGGTAAGATGCATGCACAGCATGCTGTGCCCCCCACTCCCCAACCCCAATCCACAATCCCCAATGAGCCAGTATGATTCCGACTCCAGTACATGTTTTCCAAAAACCAGCAATGCATTATGGGAGATGTAGTCAGAAGTAACACATATCATAACAGTCAGTCCACTGAACCCAAAGGCATGTGACACACATCAATAATTAGCAAGCTGAGGACAGTCAGTTTGATTGGCAGTCATGAAATGTATTATTACGCCAATGCTGCCAGACAAGTGAGTAAATGTACATTCTGCCTCCACAGGCGAGGCAGCGCGCAAGTCTGCTGAAGGGGACACAGGAAAGGCACCCAGGAGAGCCAACACACAGGATGAGGAGGTCTTGTCGCCTGCTGAGCACACACCACCACCAACACCACCACCACCACCATCACCGTCACCACCACCACCATCACCAACACCACCATCACCATCACCAACGCCACCACCACAGAGAGCCAGGAGGCATACAGTGGCTAGCCTCCAGGAGATGGAGGGGTCAGAGGAGGATAGCATGGGAGGCCAACATTCCACGCTGGTAGAGGATGAGAACAGTGCAGGGACACAGTCCCCCACCGAGCGCGCCCACACAGGTGTCAGATGCCGCAGATCGAGAGTAGCCAGTCCTGTTGCACAGGGCGAGGAGTTCAGCGTATTCGAGGGTCTGGAGGGGAATATGCTGAAGGTACAGCGCCTGCAAGGCAAAGCCATCAAATCAGTTCAACGCCAGATGGTGTACATGAACAGACACATGATTGAAATTAAGGAGGGCATAAACAGCATGAACAACACTGTGGCTGAGGGCATGCGGGACATGTCAGAGGCTGTGAGGCTGCTGTGCAGCAAACTGGATGAAGATCGTGTGGTGAGACGCAGGGACCAACAGAAATTGGACGGCTACACTAAGGCGGTGAACCGCCTCTCCACTGCCACCTCTGTTCTCAGCAGGCGCTCGGTGGCCATGCAGGAAGAGATGGCCCACTGCAGCCGTGATGTTGCAAGGGGGCTGGTCACAGTTACCAGTGCCCTGGAAGTGCTCCAGACCACCCAAATAGTCGCAACAGGTGCAGGGGATGGGGGGGACAGTGAGGAGGCAACTAGCCGCAGCAGCATCACACCCCCGATAACTGAACCCAGGAGGCGCAGTGAAAGGCACGGAGCTGCCACAGGACAGACCGCCAGGGAGGACAGTGTGCCCAGGGAACGCGGCAGTGCTGCGCGTGGGTGCAGAAAATAATGACAGCCATCACCTGGCATTGTGAGATGGGTGATGCAACCCATTTCACCTTTTGAATGTTTAGTGAATATTGGCATGGCATGTTGAGGCCTTCATGGTGTGGCGGTGTGCTGTGCTATTGCCTGAGTTAAGGTTAATAAAACACTGTCACGCAATTACAGTTACTGGATTTGTCTCATTACTTACTCAGAAATAGTTGCGTGTGATCTCAGCCCGTCTGTGTCTCCCATCTGGTGCTGCTGCACACCTGCCGCGCTGTGCTCTGGCTGTGGACAATCCTCACCCTCATCCTCTGAGTCAGTTAGTTCCACTGCTGTTCCTTTCTTTGTGGCAAGGTTATGCAGCATGGCACATGTTGCTATTATTTTACAGCAGATGATAGGGCGGTACTGCCGTGCACCACCACTTTTGTGGAGGCAGCAGAACCTGCTTTTTAGGAGCCCAAATGTGCGCTCCACAACATTATCTGTAGATCTATGTGCCACATTGAATCTCCTCTCACTTGGGGAAGATGGGTTGAGATATGGAGTCAGGATAAATGCCCGCACGGCATATGCACTATCACCTCAGTGAGAAAGGAAGAGTCATTAATAACAGTCACCAACACATTCATCCAAGGTATACATCAGGGTGTGTCACATTGATTTACCTAGCAGGTATCCTTCCCCAAATTCGCCACCAGCCAGACGTGTGTAGATCCCACTGTTCCTGAATATGTAGGAGTCATGGGTGCTCCCTGGAAATTTGGCTATGATGTCGGTGATGATGTGGTCCGCATCACAAATTACCTGCACGTTGATAGAATGTGTAGATTTGTGGTTCCGATATATGTACTCTGTAGCTGCAGGTGGGCAGATTGGTATGTGTGTCCCATCAATGCACCCTATTACATGTGGGAACTGTGCCTTTGGATAAAAATCCATCTTGGTTTTATGCAGTTCCGCCTGTGTGCTGGGGAACCGTATGTAGTGGTGCATTCTTTGCATCATGGCATCCAGGAAAGTGTTGAAAAACGGGACAGGCAACTCTGTGACACACCACCTGCCACAGCTATCACCCCCTGGTAACTACCTGATGCAAGTAGGTGCAGGCTACAAAGCACCATGACATGTGGTGGTATAGCATGCGCCCTTGGTGTCTGATGCTCCAGGAGTGGGTGCAGGTCCCGTATCAGGTCTAGGATGGTTTGGGGGTGAAGCCTGTACCTCTCATGGATTTCAGCCTCAGTCAGTTGGAATAATGTAATGCGCAGTCTGTACACGCGTTCCTCCCGTCTCCAGATCCTCAGTCTTGCTGCTTGCATCCGAAGCAGCCTTGCAATGACATAGAGGGCCGCCATTGTGTTCACACTGTTGCATTTTGGGGCTGTTTAAATGCAGTGCACCTGATTACCACCTGCTTTGAGTCAGTGGTAATTTGCGACTCCTAAATAATCGAATATTTAAAAAATCGGCAATAGCGATTTTTGGTACATCGATTTGCGATTTATTTTAAGGATTTCTTATTTAGCGATTCGCTATTTAGGATTCGGTGTATAGCATCGCAAATTAAGGAATCAGCTAACTGGTTTCCCTTATTTTTAGCGATTCCTTATTTTGCAATAGCGTTTGGCATTACCTACATTGTACATGGCTATTTACCGTCGCAAACACTGAAATTCTGTGAATTTCAGCGTTAGCGCTCGGTATTTGGCCACCTACATCTGGCCCTATGTCCTTAACATGAAGATTCCCGCTTTTACGATGGCATGGCTTAGGGCTGGTGATAGAGAAGCAGAAGAAGCAGTATCTTAATCATGAAAGTTCTGATAACAGAGCACAACCCAATAAGAAGTTTCAACTGACTACCATCAGTCAATAATGTATTTAATTCAAGAAAACACACAATAAATAGAACACCATCTTGTTCATAGGTGAGACATTTTTTGTTTCAAGTGTTGACACGTAGATGATGCAAATAAACAGCCGACACGTGTTTCGTCGATAAACGACTTTCTCAAGGCTCAGCACCTTATCCCAATGCAAAAGAATTCAAAGATAGCACCATTCAAAAGTCCAGTAAAATAATTCAAGGATGTTGCGTCACCAGTCAATGTCCATAAGCCATAGTACGCCTAATAAGTCACTTGCGCTTGCTCCGGAATGGAAATACGAGCACGCTATATGACAATTTGATTTCAGACGATTGCAAACTTAACAGAGGTGCTGGCTGTTTTGCTAAAACCACTGCCACCATTTGTGTATAGTATCTTAATCATGCCTGATCAATGGATCATCCTGAAAGTCATCGGACTCTGCATCAAGTACGCTTGCTGTAGGATCTTTATCTTGCTGCCGGTTCTCGCCATTGCCTTGTTCAGCAGATGGGATAACTCTGTCTGAGTTGGGGAGATATCCTGAGCCTGCCTGGTGAGTAGGAGATGGTGGCGGGTCTCCTATTTGTAAGTCCCCTGCTGTGGCATTATCGTGCTGGTTAAGTGTGGCATCCCCTTGCTGCTGCTTCCAAAGGTGAGCAGGAAGCTACGTCTTCAGTCAACTCTGCGCCACAAGAACCAGAGATCACAAGCTCTCCGTCAGAGCTTACCGGGTTATACTGCAAAAGTTCCTGACCCGGGGGAGATTCTGCGCTGAATAAAGAAAGAGGGGCCGATGGCACGGTTATAAGATCCTTAGACCCGTTTATAACTGCCTCGATTAATGCCTCCACCATCTCGCCCTCTGGAGGTAAGTTTGCGGCCCCCCCAGGATAAATAAGCTCATTTACGTTGCCTGAATGCAGAATTTTAAGAATAGGATGCCCTACCTTAGAGGTAGAACCAGGGCCGGCGCTAGGCATGGGCAGTGCGGGCAGCTGCCCAGTGCCCCGCGCTCAGTTCAAAACATGGGGCCCCGCTTCTGTCTGAAAGGCTGCACTTTCATAGTCAGCCCACCTGCTCCTTCAGGGCCCCTCCACAATGCGATCACATTGCCAATGTTAAGCGAGGTGTCTTGACCTCGCTGGTCAGGACATGGTAGCATTCCTGGGGCTGCAATGGTGGGGGGAGGGGAAAGACTAGGTAGGGGACGTGATGGCAGCAAAGTGGGCTCTCAGGGACAAGGGCGGGGCAGCACCGCTGTTGAAAACCTGTGGAGAAGTCTTGTCTGCCCTTTGTGTATTCCGTTTCCAGGCAACAGAAGACTCTTTGTTTCCAAAAGGAGCCGGACATTAACAGGTAAGGAGAGGTTGATGAGGGGAGGGGGAGCATCCAGCTCAGACTGGCACAGTAGAGCAGTGTTTAGCAGCGTGTCTCGCTACTGCTTCCAGGCACAGGGAGGTGTTTCCTCATCCCCTGGGCCTGGAAGCACCGGATCAGATTACAAGGTTAGGTGTGGGGCCCCTATCACTGGGACATAGGCCATTATCCAGTGCTGCGATGTCCATGGCTGCTGGGCCTCGCAGCCCTCTATCAGGCTGCAAGGTCTAGAGTGGGCCCCTTTCGCAGGGCTTTGTAGCCGTTATATAGTGTTAGAGGCCATGGGGCAGGGGGCCCTGTCCTTGGCCTCGCAGCTCTATACTGTTGGATAACTAGATTTTCTTACACAGAGGTACTAGCATGTTTGCTTCCCAGCCCACGTCACCAGTGCTAAACTTAAAGGGCTGTCTAGTAAATGCTGCAAGGTGCGGAAAACCTGTTAGTTAACTTTCTTTTATTTTGCCAAGTCTTTGATTACTTTGCACTCAAGTTTTCTTTTGTTTTTGCTTGTGGGCGCTGTTCTCAAAGATGAGGATTGTTTTATTGCAAAGCTACATTGTTTTTTTCTTATGTGTATTTTCTGAAATGATGTTTTAACACAATCATGCAGTACACCCCAATGCACACCACTCCAATCTGCACTACTCCAATCCACGCTAATCCATGCCAATCCACCTCACCTCACAACACACGAATCCGCCCCACTTAATCCAATTCACCCCAGACCAATCCATACACCTCCACCCCACCACACTCCAATCTTCCCACTCTAGTCCAAAACAATCTGCCCCACTCCAATCCAAAACAATCTGCCCCACTCCAATCCAAAACAATCTGCACCACTCCATCCAAACAAATCTGCTCCACTCCATTCAGCTCCGCTCCATTCAGCCCCACTCCAATCTGCCTCACCCCAGTCCCCCCACTCCGTCCTAATTCACCCCTCCAATCCACCACAATCCACCTGACTCCAATCCAACCCACCCCAATCCAATCCACCCCAATCCACCTCACCTCAACCCAATCCAAATCACCCCTCCCCAATCCGTCCAATTGCAATCCAATCCACCCAACTCCAATCCCAAAAATCTGTCCCACAACAATTTGCCCCACTTCAATCCAAAACAATTTGCCTCCACTTCAATCCAAAACAATCTGCCCCACTTCAATCCAAAACAATCTGCCCCACTTCAATCCAAAACAATCTGCCCCACTTCAATCCAAAACAATCTGCCCCACTTCAATCCAAAACAATCTGCCCCACTTCAATCCAAAGCAATTTGCCCCACTTCAATCCAAAGCAATCTGCCCCATCCAATCCAAAGCAATCTGCCCCATCCAATCCAAAGCAATCTGCCCCATCCAATCCAAAGCAATCTGCCCCATCCAATCCAAAGCAATCTGCTACACTCCAATCTGCCACACTCCAATCTGCCACACTCCAATCTGCCACACTCCAATCTGCCACACTCCAATCTGCCACACTCCAATCTGCCACACTCCAATCTGCCACACTCCAATCCGCCACACTCCAATCCGCCACACTCCAATCCGCCACACTCCAATCCGCCACACTCCAATCCGCCACACTCCAATCCGCCACACTCCAATCCGCCACACTCCAATCCGCCACACTCCAATCCGCCACACTCCAATCCGCCACACCCCAGTCCACCCATTCCATCCTAATTCACATCACTGCAATGTATCACAATCCACCCCACTCCAATTCAATCCACCCCACACCAATCTAACCCACCCCAATCCAATCTACCCCACTCCAATTAAATCCACCTCACCTCAACCTAATCCAATCCACCTCCTCTCCAATCCATCCCACTGCAATCCAATCCACCCCACTCCCAAAAAATCTTCCCCACAACAATCTACCTCTCTCAATCCAAAACAATTTGCCCTACTCCAACCGAAAACAATCTGCCCCACTTCAACTCAAAGCTATCTGCCCCACTTCAACTCAAAGCTATCTGCCCCACTTCAACTCAAAGCTATCTGCCACACTCCAGTCCAAAACAATGTGCCCCACTCCAATCAGCTCCACTCCAATCTGCCCCACTCCAATCAGCTCCAATTCAAAACAATCTGCCCCACTCCAATCTAGTCTGCCCCACTCCAATCCAAAACAATTCGCCCCACTCCAAAACGCCCCAATCCAATCCACCCCAAACTAATCTAATACACCCTTCTTTAATTCACCCTACTCCAATCCGCCACACTCCAGTCCGCCACACTCCAGTCCGCCACACTCCAGTCCGCCACACCCCAATCCACCCATTCCATCCTAATTCACTGCAATGTATCACAATCCACCCCTCTCCAATCCAATCCACCCCACAGCAAGCCATCCCACTCTAATCCAATCTACCCCACTCCAATCAAATCCACCTCAACCCAATCCAATCCACCCCCTTCCCAATACATCCCACTGCAATCCAATCCACCCCACTCCAATTCCAAAAAATCTTCCCCACAACAATCTGCTCCACTCAATCCAAAACAATTTGCCCCACTCCAATCCAAAACAATCTGCCCTACTCCAGTCCAAAACAATGTGCCCCACTCCAATCAGCTCAACTTCAATCTGCCCCACTCCAATCTGCCCCACTCCAATCTGCCCCACTCCAATCTGCCCCACTCCAATCTGCCCCACTCCAATCTGCCCTACTCCAATCTGCCCTACTCCAATCTGCCCTACTCCAATCTGCCCCACTCCAATCTGCCCCACTCCAATCTGCCCCACTCCAATCTGCACAACTCTAGTCTGCCCCATCCAATCCAAAACAATCTGCCCCACTCCAATCTGCCCCACCCCGTAACAATCTGCCCCACTCCAATCTGCACTACTCTAGTCTGCCCCATCCAATCCAAAACAATCTGTGCCACTCCAATCTGCCCCACTCCAATCCGCCCCACTCCAATCCGCCCCACTCCAATCTGCCTTACCCCAGTCCACCCATTCAATCCTAATTCACTTCACTCCAATGCACCACAATCCACCCTACTCCAATCCAATCCACCCCACACCAATCCAACCCACCCCAATCCAATCTACCCCAATCCAATCCATCTGCCCCACCCCAATCCAATCCAATCCACCCCAAACTAATCTAATACACCCTTCTGTAATTCACCCTACTCCAATCTACCTCAATCCAATCCACCTCACCCCATTTCAATCCACCCCACTCCAATCAAATTAATCCACCTCACTCCACCCCAATATACTCCAATCCAATTCACTCACTATCTCAATCCACTCCAACCCACTCCACCCCCATTCCGCTCTACGGCACTCCACTCCACGACTCTGCACTCTACAACACTCTCTGCCACTGAACTCTACTCCCTCTACTCAACTGTATGACACTCTACTCCACCTACTCCACTCAACAACACTCTACTCCAACAAATCCGGTCTATGACACTCTACTCCTACCACTCCCCTCAAGGCTACTCCATGCCACTAACTTTTAACCATGCTGAAGAGCAGCCACACTGGTGTACAACACAGCACATACACATTGCCAAAGCCAATAGTTCTTATAGGCGAGACCTACTGACTTTGCCAATGCTTGGTAACAGTGATGTTATTCTGATCCTTTGCCTAGAATATTTAGCATGTTAAGATGCACACAACTCATTGGGTATTAACGCAGTGGTGAAACGCACAATACCTATGTGGTGGTGTGTCAAAGGTATTTTTAGCTGTTATTTGAATTATCACTTACATAATAGTGTTTCATTCCACTTTTTCTAAGTAGTTACTATTATACTATTTAATGATGCTCATATAATGGATCCAGGAAGGACGATTGTGCTCTTGCATAGATTCAAACTCCTGATCTGCAGTTATACAGACAGGGTGCAACTCACAAAACTATTCTGCTATCAACCGCTTGCCTCCCTCCTTCCCAGGCTTTTGTTTATTTAAAGATTTGCTATCCAATCCTACGCCCCTTGTGCAGCACACATAGAAACAGCAAATTGCCTATGATAGTTTATGTGCAGGAAAGTCCCCTTCCTGCACATAAATAATCATTTAAAAAAATGCTGTTTTGCATCTTTAATGTGTGCTGCATTAAGCAGCACACATAGAAGTTATAAAACATCATTTCAAGATTCCCTTCAACACAGGCACCCTTGCATTATGGTGCAAGGGTAGCCTCGCGATCGACGTTTACGCAGCTAAATTTAGCGCCAGTGCAGGGAACGCAGGGCTGCATCATATTCTTGAAAATATGGTGCAGCCCTGCGTTTTCAGAATACAGAAGCATGGCGTTAGCAATGTTTGCTTGACGCTATACTTCTCCACCATTCTGTTGTACATATGCCCATAGGTCTCTTCAGCAATGACAAAGATGATCAATAGTCCTGTGATGTTGGTTTTCTATGATGTAAATTCTTGTGATGTCACATTCAAATTAGAGGGGCCTCACATCTTCCCTTTCGCCCAGGGCCCCACAAGTCCTAGGACCGGCCCTGGGTAGAACGATTCATAGTACCTTTTGTGGGCTGTGGCTGTAGCTCATTTCTGCTCGCCAGTGCAGTTTGCTCCATGGCGCCCAAACGCCAGCTCTGGTCCCTTTCTGGCTCGTTATCTTCGGTGGTGCCATTCCGGGCTGTGAGGAGCAAGAGCAGGAGCAGAGAGACGAAGAGGAAACCAAGCGAGAGAAGAGCGCCGGATGAAGCTCCAAAGCCGCAGCGGTTTCCCAGCCACCTGAAGCAGCATCAGGTGATTCCAAACCCGAGTTCTAGTGTGTAAATCGGCGTCCCTTTTTTCCTACAGCACTTAGACAAAGCTCCGTTTAAACTCCGTTTAATCCGCTTCCATGCGGAAATCAAGCAGCTTGCTGCGCTCGGGTGGGCGTGGAGGTGTTTCGGTGTGATGGAGCTGCGGCTTCCCGACCACCCGGAGCAGCGTCAGGTGAGCCAGGTCCGAGCTCTGGCATGTTACGACAACGGAGCTTTCCCCTCTCAGTAAAGACCCCGTTTAGTCCATTTCCATGTCAAAATAGAATAAGTTATTTAAGTTGTTACGCTCAGTTAAGCATAACGGTGCATCAGTGCGATGGAGCAGCAGTCACTCAGGGTGCAGCTCTCAGCGGCGTCAGTCCGCAGTCTTCTTTTCCGGCCTACGTCATATGTTTTCCTAAAGACCAAGGGGCAGATTTACAAGCCCCTTGCGCCACTTTTGCGTCACTTTAAACATGGGAAAAGTGACGCAAAAGTGGCGCAAGGGGCTTGTAAACTGCCCCCAAGTGGCTATGGATGACACATATTTCCAAAGATTGTTCTAAAGGAAGATTTTTCTCTTGTCCGTTGTGAATGAATATAATTAACCTGCCATTTACTGTTCGTGAAAGGTCAGATTAATGAAAACGATTTAAATATACTTGAAACTTAAATCTGAAACTCATCCAGCGAACTAATAGCTAACATGAAGGCCTTAGTTCGCGTCTCTCCAAATCACAATAATTTAGATTGACTCCAATGGAGGCTGCAAACAATTCTTAATTGGCTACATTCTTCAGAAATTAAAACAGGGACAGGTAACTACTATCTATAGTACTAAAAGAGAAATATATTAAAAGAAAATTATGCCGCCATCCAAAACTCCCAAAGTGTCATCTTTCTTCCGAAGAAGGATTAGGGTTTTCTAGTGTTGGCCCACTAGTCTAGAAACTCTCTTCCATTGGAGCTCAGATCTCCTAATTATACCAAGAAAAAAAATGCCAGCTTCCTTCACCTCGTCTACGGTCCCGCCACTTGGAATGGATGGGTAAGTAAACAAAACAAATGTGATTTGAATTAGTGTACGAGGTTGTGATTTACAAATGCATAATTTATTATGTAAAAAAGTTCCAACGTGGACTGCTAAAACAAACGCAAGAACCATTGTCCCTCGCAAACACACAGACTATTTTACAAAAGCAATACATTTCCTCTCTGTCTACTTGAGGGCAAAGGGAATTGAGATACACCAATCAACAAAAATAACAGTGTTTAGAAAAATGGGATGTGCCTCACGTTTTTGTCAATAAGAAAATTGAAAAAAGTGAAATTATGTCGCTGCCTAGGGGAGTCCTTTCTAATCAAAGTTCAAGCAGGGAACATATTTCCGAACACATGCTAAGGCAACATCTGTTCCTGGAGGTCTTAATGCGATTTGCAGAAACCCATGAGTGTCATCGGTTCTGAAGGCCTAGGAAGCTGAGACAATCGTAGTAATTAGAAAGTGAGCCTCCGTCTGAGGAACGCTCTATTATATTATCATTTAATGGACTAGAAGTGACATTTCTCAAAACAATCCTGACAGCAGAAGTCAATTTCAACCATAGCAGAAGAAGTGAGGGTAGAAACAGCATGCAAGTGTCTATCATCTAAAATTAGATAGGCAGTTATATTACATGGCAAGCACAATACATCATTGAAAAGGGTATCAAGAGGTGGAATTACCATAGTTTACTTAATCATTTATGACATATACATATTTATAATTTGAACAAAAATAGCGGAAGTATGATGTGTGGCTCTCGACTCGTGTTATTGACATCAGCGAGAAGGGTTAAGGAAGACTTAGTGGTTGGTATAGATTCACTTACATTTTTTAAACGGTACTGTGCAAAACATGGAAGCGCTCGTGCACAAATTCAACAGTATATAATGTGTCATGATAAACGTATATGCACAGTTGTTCATCATCTTATCTTATATACTAAATGCACTTGAAAAAACTCGTGCAGATTCATAACGCTTTTTAATGCATAAGTGAGACTTAAATATCATTGCTGTTCATATCTTATCATTTTTGTATTCATCAGGCCCTGATCATGCCTACAGGGTTTAATTTCGATTTCTGCGAAAACAGAAGTTTACACAGGGATGCGAATGCCGAATGTTGCTAACAATATCGTACCGGGCTTGTTTTTTCCATGACAGATTTTGCAAGGTATATCGTGGAGAAATTTAGCCGAATAAAACTACCAGTAAAAATACATAATAGGGGGATTTTAGTACAATACAATGCATTGGTATTCATCCGCACTCTCATAAAAAGGGCCTTAGAGTTACTTCAGAAAGGCAGAAACGTTTAAAGTGGCATAATCAGTGGTGTCATCTACTGTGCGTGACTTTCACAAAGCACGTGTAATTTCGTCTTTCTTTAGATCCTATCAGATGTGTAGATGTTGTGCAGCCCAAGAGAGGGTTAGAGGAGCAATCAAGTAAATGTAAAGCCAATGAGCTGAACGCACAGTCCTAAATCTGTACGAGTCAGCAAACATTTCCCACAGCTTTGCGCAAATCCAAATGCCATTTTAATGAACTATATATATATAAATGCTGCTAAAATGCAGCAAAATGCATCAATATTCTCCAGTTTCTCGGGTGAATGAGTATGGAGGAAAGCTCAGGGAGGCATACTCAGGAGTAAAACATATTTCTAAAAATAGTTGAATTACTCACAATTTTTATAACCTTATGCATCCCCTATGCATTTTGCAAGGTTAAGAAAACATACATAGATCTGCTATTTTTATAAACATCATAGCCTTCTATGCATACCTGACAACAATCGTAAGTTATCCATGTGAACAACCGAACATTTTGTGAATCAAGTAAACAGTTGTAAATTTCTACACTACGTGCCTCTTTCTTGTAGAAATGAGTACATCTGATCCCAGAGGTTTGTTATCTTACATTAATGTATGTAGACGTACACATTTCTGGTTTTCACACATTTTGCAGGTACACCTGGATACCTCCACCCATCACAGATTTACAGGCAAAACACTAGAAAAGTGTTGTGGATACCTATTTAACGCATGCATATATAAATGTGTATATTCTGTCATGCAAAAACAAAACAAAAAATAACACTGAATAAGTGTAAATTAACAACCTATTTTTTTCTTTTTTCAGTTCAGGGAAAACATTTTTTTTCTTGTGGACAATTTGCTTCTTCTACATCTGCTCCAATTTTGGGGTGTATTTCTTTCCCGATACCACTGTGAAAAGGGGTTTAATCTGGCCCCTGACCAGAGTACATTTCTTGACCATATACATGGTGTGACTGGATCATAAAAAGTGTTTGTGACTACCCAGAAACATGTTCGTTTCAGGGAGTGCATAAAATTCCAGGGATTTTTTACTCTGAAATTTCTTTCCATAGGAGTAGGACTGATTTTCAAGATGTAACTCCCACCACAGGAACAAACTTCCTTATACAAAAGACTCCATGTGAGTAATTCCAATTATGGACCTGGTTATGAGTCAGGAGGAGAAGTATTCCCAGGTGGGAACGTTCCACCTGATCACGAATGGCCCAGTGTTTCACACTGGATTTTCATAGGTGCAGAAACACTAGGCTCCATTTTACCGGCAAGAAATACTGGCCAGTACAATCGCATGAGTCTTGTGCTACAATAGCAGCCAGGCTTCATCCTCCTATGCCAGCCAAGTATTTTGTTTTGGCAAGGGGGAAGCATGCAATGCTCTCCCATGCAAAAACTATTCTTCCCTTTCCCCTACCTACCCTCCCAGCCCCCTTCCTCCATCCATGTCCTGGATGGAAACCTCTGCTCTCATTTGATACCTGCTCAGAGCAAGTGGTAAATGATAAACGATAAACTAGCCAAAAACGAAAATGTTGGCCTGGGAAGATCTCTCAATGGAATTCTGCCTACTCATTATCAGGGACTAAGAGGGAAAACATCTTCCTAATAAATCAGGCCATAAGCATGTGCATGCCTGACTTACACATGCAAATTGTTTTAAGAATGAGGCCTCATGCATTTTGTCATTTACTACTTTCGTACTGCTGCTGCTGCCGGACACGGACGGCTCCGTCTACCCATACGGATAACACAGGTACCAATGCTGATCACACTGGAGGCTGATTTTGCCTTAAGACACGGTTCTTCAACATTGGATCTTGAGTAGGACCATACTGGATCTTGGAAATCAGGATATCCATTACTGGCAATTGGCCTGGTGTGCAAAGACTACGTCCACTACCGAGGACGTGCTTTTATCCAATTAATTGCTGGATCTTACAAACTGACACATTTTTCTGGTCATCTTACCGTTGCCCTGAAGAAGCCCTTGTGAAGGGTGAAACGCGTTGGCTGTTCTCTTCATATGTACAAAGGACTTTTGGAGAATAAAAGATTTGCAACAAAACTTACTACGTCTACGGAATGAACTTTGCTTTTTGTGCACTATTGTCTTGTTGATCTTATGTATTGCCTCTCATCAGCCGTTCTCTTTAATAAATCAGGTCATAAGCATGTGCATGCCTGACTTACACATGCAAATTGTTTTAAGAATGAGGCCTCATGCATTTTGTCATTTACTACTTTCTATGTGAATGAGCTCCTATAAATACATAACTATACTATGGCCACATTTGCTAAAATGCATAAAGCAAACAGTTCATATTCAATTCAAGTTCAGAAACAACCAAAATCACCTTGACAGACATAAAAAAAACTGCAAAGAATTGTAGTTTCACAAAGTTCTATGATGTTATGACAGACCCCCGTATGTACAGGAACAAAGCCTATGGGGCCAATTCATAAAGGCATTTAAGAATACATGATGTTAACGGCTACTGCAGGTTGCTAACCTGCCCCCTGGGGTTCCCCCGAAGAGGACTTTTGTGCTGGGCTGCATTGGGCCAAGCGACAGCACTGCATGTGAGGCCTCCCTGTTTGTGAGAGTATGCACTGGACCCCCTGGCTTGCTGCTGCAGAGGTCGTGTACATCCAGTGGCCCTGGAGTCTTATCTTCTGATCCTCTACCCAACTCTGGGGCCGATTACGATGCTGTAGGAAACGGCTCTGACACCTCAGTTGGAGCCGTTCCTACAGCAACTTAATCTCCTGTTTGGATTCATTTCTGACTGACCCATTTTGATGGAGTTGGTCGGAAATGAATCCAAACAGGATCTCCGAATGGCTTACGGCGGGCTCAGAGAGCCCGTCTACCATTTGGAAAGCCTCCTGTAATCCCAAGGGTTACAATGTCGTATTTCGACAGCCTTCCTGTGCCGGCCTTTCCAACACAGAAAGGCTGTGGGAAGTCGACTTTGGGGGCCCCCAGCAGGGCCCCCATGGGTGCAAGTCCCTCGGATGGCAGCCGAGGGGGCACCTACGGTGTCCCCCAGTTGATCCCTGCACCTGGTGGCAGGCACCTTGACGTGCAGGGATGAACTGCACCTCAGCTCTTTACAAAGAGAGCATGCATTCCGGTCAGAAAGCATGCTCCCATTGTAAAGAATAGGAGTGTGACCGAACAGTGTTCGATCGCATCCTAATTGCTGGTTTGGGACCGCCGGCAGGAGGTCGGTTGGTCCCAGTTCCAGATCGATGTTGGACAGACTCAGGTCCGTCCAACATCGACATCGGCCCCTCTGTCTTAGCATGGGCTGCACAGACCCCAAACAGCAGAAGCTGCCCTTCTAACATGCTGGGGAGCACGACGAGGGGGTCACGCTTGCCAAGATCGCCGAGATGGCAGAAACTGTACCTGTGCTGACACCACTGCCCACGGTGGAGGCCCTCATTGCGCAGATATGCCTGGGCTTTCGGGCTATGGATGTGCCCTTCAATGCGTTGGCCGGCAGGCTGGATGGGCTGAACGAGTGCCTGGACTTCCACCAAACCCGACTGGAGGGCATGGAGGAGCGCGTCTCCGCATTGGAGCACCTAGAGAAGCTGGAATGGCAGGTGAAGACGGTGGTAGCGAATAATGAGGACCTGGAGGCTAGATCCCGCTGCAACAACCTCCACATAGTAGGCATTGCAGAGTCCACAGCCACGGGCAGGATGGATCAGTTTGTCGAACACCTCCTGACAAATGTGTTCGGACATGAAGCCTTTTCGCTGGTATTCCTGGTGGAGCGCACCCATCAGTCCCTGGGTTGTAGGTAACCCTGGGCAAAGCACTACGCTACGCTCGCGTAGTTTGCGAAGTTTGCGCTACTTCGCACAACGCGAATTGCACGTAGCACAGTGCAAACACGCGTAGCGTAGCGTAGCGTAGTGCAGCGGTCATTTGCTTGCTCGCGGTCCTCAACGTCAAGTTGGCGACCGCGAGCAAGCAAAATGACATCCCGGCGAGACTTTTTCCTCGTTCGCGATCAGCAACATCAAGTTGCCGATCGCGAGCGTGGAAAATAAACATCCCGGCGAGATTCTCAACGCGGGGAGGTCAGGTTTCTCATTGCGAGTGGTCGCGTATGCTCGCGACCGCTCGCGATGAGAAAACTACCAGTCCGCGTTGAGAAGCTGCCGCTCGAGTAAAAATCTACTCGAGCGGCAGTAAAAGACAGCTCACACTGTGCAAGATGCCGTTTTCAATGATTGCACAGTGCGGACAAGCATCCGGCACTGTGCAATCATTGCGAACAGTGCACTACGCAGTTCGCGTAGTGCTACGCGTAGCTCGCGTAGTGCGAACTGCACTTTGCGTAGCTTCGCGTAGCGCTACTTCGCGAACTACGCCCAGGCTTAGTTGTAGGCCCCTCCCTGGGGCACCTCCGAGGCCTATCATCACCCATATGCTGAATTTTGTGACAGGGACACAGTTTTGTGCTTGGCGCATGAGCAGGGCTAGGTCCAATGCCAGGGCGAAACCATCTTCTTCTATCTTGATTTTACGCTACTGGTCCAGGATGCCTGCCGAAAGTTTGCGGGCGTAAGGGCCTCGCTGAGAGAGCTGGGTCTTTGCTATGGCATGCCATACCCAGCCCGCCTCCGTGTCGATGTACAGAAAAGGCTTCGTATCTTCGACACCCCCATGGTGGCCCAGACATTTTGCAAATCCTACGCAAGGATCAACGCAGCCCCCCGGAGACAAATATCCAGCGCGGTCCCCCCGGATCTACACGCCACATACAGTTTAGAGCTTTTCCCCGCAGACTGAGATACTGGTCAGGTTCTGTAGGATAAACCAATTGCTTAGTAAACAATGTTCAATAAATGATCCAGCCTAAACATTTTTCAAAACAAATATTGGAACAAAGTCTAATAAGTATCCCTTAGACACCAAATGAAACACAACGAAGATACTGATTTATTTGTTCCTATGTAATATTTACTACTTTAGTAAATGGCTGTCACATATTGTTAGACCTGGCACCATTGGCGTGGGTCTCCCTTCCATTTTTTGCCTTTACCTCCTGTTTTTTGCTGTGTGTTGGACTCCATTTTTGCTGGTCTAGATGCTTTGGGCACTTTGCTACTGCTGTTCAGTGCCAAAGTACCAGTGCTCCCTTTGTAAATTGTTGTTATGGATTAGTGATTCCATGGTTGTTTCAGCTGCTACAGAAGGAAATTGCAACACCGACGCTCGTGAAGAGCACAACGCACTGCCCGACTTGCACCATAGGCCCGACGCCTGCTGACGCCGTGCCGCATCGACTCCGAAGCCGTCATCGAGGCCGCTGCCTGCACCGGAGCCAAGGACGCCGCTCGTGACGTTCACGATGCACCGTTCCGACTCGCACCGCAGCCCTGACTTCATCAACGCCGGTGCCTCATCAACGCGGAGCCTATCCTCGACGTGTGTGACTCCCGAATCCATCGACATCGCACCCTGGTAAGGAACCACCGCCTCACCGCCATTCATGACGTCACCTCCCCGACACAGTAAGGAACCGACGTCTCACCTCCCCTGCGCTGCAGTAAGGAACAGAGGCATCACCTCCCCTGGGGTCATAAGGAACCGACGCCGCAGGCGCCCACGAAGCATCACCTCCGGACACCGTGCAGGTTCTTTGCTTTCATCAATTCCAGGTACTAGTCTTTGTGGGTCTGCTTGACTCCGGGTCCGACGCCGCGCAACTCGCAGTCGGCGCCGTACTTTGGGATTTTCATCTGTCACGACGTTGTAATAACTCCAGGTGGAGTTATTTGTTGCTAGGAACTTGATTTAAGTGAATAACCTATTTTTAAGGATATTTTTGATACTGTATTGTGGATTTTTGTCGTTTGGTCTTGTTTTGGTTTAGATAAAGATTACTTATTTTTCTAAACAGGTGTGGTGTCCATTTGTAGTGTTTTCACTGTGTTACTGTATGTGTTCATAAATGCTTTACACACTGCCTCCGAGATAAGCCTGTCTGCTTGTGCCAAGCTACCAAGGGGGTGAGCAGGGGTTATTTTAGGAGTGTATCCCCCTTACCCTACCTAGAAGCAAGGGTCCCCATTTGGACAAAGGTACCTACCTCTGCTAACTAGAGACCCCCATTTCTAACATTGATGGTCAGCGGTGAGGATCCTGGACTTGCATTTGTGATTTACATACAGTGATTGGTGTACACTACTAGTGAGTGCAGACCATTACACAACCACATACATTTTGGTAGAGTTTTTCCTTGGAATTTTTTGCATTTTGAGAACTGCCAATTTTCACCATGAGTAAACCAGCATCCATTGCATCTGTGGATATTGAATTTGAAGAGTAGAGGGTTGATACCTACACTGTGCCACAACTTAAGGCCATCTGCAAAAAATTGAAAATCTCCGTGAGAGGCCTCACCAGAAAGGAGGAGTTCCAAAAGGCGCTGAGGGCCTGGTTGGAAGCAAGGAATGCCAGTGGGCAGACCGAGGAGCCTATGGTGGGGGGAGAATTTAGAAGGGCAGCAGGATGGACTAGTGGCTTAACTGGAGGGGGAGTGCCTCCCAGGGAAGGCAGCAGTGTATCTTCAAGGGGTCTGTCTCCAGAAGAGTTGGAGGACAGGGAGAAAAGCAGAGTGCATGAAATGGAGCTTGCTAAACTCAAGCTTGGGAGCCAGGGTGACTTAGAGAATAAGAGGTTGGAGTTGGAGAGCAAGAAATTGGCCATGGAGGAAAAGAAGATGCTTTTAGAGCATGAGAGAGTGTTGAGGGAGCTAAAGCTGAAAGCGAAGAGCCTAGAGATAACTCCCTCTGGTGGCAGCACACCATCAGTGCCTGGGGAAGGAAAAGTATACATTCCCAAAGATGTGATCAAAGATTTCATGAAGCATGAGGACATTGGGCAGTGGTTTAAGGCCTATGAGATAGCCATGAAGTCCCACTGGGTCCCTGAGAGACATTGGGGAGCGGGGTTGTGGGGCCCCTTCATAGGTGAAGGGAGGGAAACCTTACTAGCTTTACCCACTCAGGATCAGATATCCTATGCCCCTATGAAGGAAACCTTGATAGCCAGGTATGGGTTGACCCCAGAGCTTTATAAGCAGAAATTTAGGAACTGCAAGAAGCTGGAGTCAAGTACTTGGGTGGAGTATGTATCTTACTTTTTCAGAGCACTGGATGGATGGGTAAAGGGTAGCAAGGTAACTGACTTGCAGGGGCTCTATTATTTGGTTGCATGGGAGCACTTGTCCAGTAGTTGTATTCCGGAGCTACGCCAGCACCTGATTGATAGTAAGCTGACTGACCCCAGGAAGCTTGTTGTGGAGGCGGACAGCTGGGTCAGTACCAGGTTCCACAAAGGTCTTGTGGGAGACTCCGCCAAGGGTGTGCAGGGTCCCCAGCAGAAGAGTGGGGGGGACAAAGGTAAACAGAAGGAGTTCCAAAAAGGGCCCCAAAGTAATCCCCAAGGGAACCAAGGTAAGGGTTCCCAGCCTCCCACTGAAAAGAAACCATGGGTCCTGCCAAGTAAGCCTGTGCAGAAGGGTCTCAAGACCTGTTTTAGTTGTGGTCAGGTGGGCCACTTCCGGGGGATCCTAAGTGTCCCAAACCGGTTACAACTGCACCCACTGGTGCACCGCCCCAGGAACTGGCTAGTGTAGCCTTGGGGGAGGAGTCGGGTGCCCAAGGTGGGTGGGTCCCGCAGAGATGTCCCTGGTCTCTTTAGGAGACAGTGAGATGGTCCCAAGGACTCATCTGCCTGATAACATTAAAAAGTACAGGCAGTGGGTGACCATCAATGGCCATAGTGTGGAGGCTCTGAGAGACACCGGAGCCAGTGTGACAGCTGTCAGTTGTTGGCTGGTGTCTGAAGAGCAGGTGGTCCCCAACACATTCTACCCAGTAGTTGCCGCTGACAATTCAGAGTGCCTCTGCAAAGTGGCACAGGTTCCCTTTTGAGTGGGGGGGTCTCAGGTACCTTGAGAGTAGCTATGAGGCCAGCCATGCCTGTTGACTGTCTGCTAGGCAATGATTTGGAGAGCTCCCCTTGGGTGAAGGTGGAGCGGAGGTCTCATTTGGAGATGTTGGGTCTGCCTGAGTGGGCATGTGTGACCACTCAGTCAATGGCAGCTGGTAAGGGCTTTCAAGAGGACCTGGAGCCTGAAAGAGTGGCCCAGGTGCCTGCCGGGAAGAGAAGAGGCAGGGGGCATGGTAAACCGGCCCCTGAAGTTCCCACGGTCCAGGAGGAGGTGAACCCTGAGGGGGATGCCCTGGAGCCTACAGGGGAACAAGTGGCTGAACTAGGGGACCTACCTGAGCTGACCCATTGGTAGCAAGAAGGAGGGCCCACCAGGGAGGAGTTCTGCCAGGAGCAGCAGACGTGCCCTTCTCTCATTAGTTTGCGGCAGCAGGCTGCAAACCAGGCAGCAGGTGATCAGTCCGGATCACATTGGATTTACTGGGAGAATGGTCTCCTGTATAGCGAGCCTAAGGTTGCTGAGCCTGGGTCAGCCTGTGTGCTGGTGGTACCCCAGCACTTCAGAGCCTTCCTACTGGGTCTGGCTCATGATGTGCCTTTGGCAGGGCATTTGGGGGGCCTTTGAGAGGCTTATCACCCACTTTTACTGGCCCCAAATGCGCAAGCATTCTGATGCTCACTGTAGGTCTTGCCAGACTTGCCAGGCAGGTGGTAAGAGTGGGAGGAAGTGTAAGGCTCCTCTCCAACCTTTCCCTGTGGTCAGCACCCCCTTGGGAGAGGGTGGGTATTGACATTGTGGGGCCTCTGGATCCCAAGACAGCCATGGGCAACAGGTTTATCCTGGTCTTGGTGGACCATGCCACCCGGTACCCGGAAGCCATCCCTCTCCGGACTGTGACGGCCCCCGTGGTGGGTCGAGCGTTGATGGAGATTTTCTCCCGTGTGGGGTTCCCCAGAGAGGTGGTGTCCAACCGGGGTACCAACTTCATAACAAAGTATATGAAGTCCCTGTGGCAGGAGTGCGGTGTAACTTATAAGTTCACCACTCCTTACCACCCCCAAGGTAATGGACTGGTTGAGATATTCAACCAGAACCTAAAAAGCATGATTATGGGTCTTGGTGAACCCATGAGGTGTAAGTGGGACGTCCTCTTACCATGCCTGCTGTTTGCTTACAGAGAGGTGCCCCAGAAGTCCTTAGGGTTCAGTCCCTTTGAGCTGCTGTATGGCCATCCTATAAGAGGACCTCTGAGTCTGGTGAAAGAAGGCTGGGAGAAAGCTCCCAGTAAACCTCCCCAGGATGTATATAGCTACATGCTGGCCTTCAGAAACCAGACTAAGCGCTTCAGGCAACTCGCTCAGGCGAACCTGGAAGCCAGCCAGGAGGAAATGAAATGATGGTACGATCAGAATGCCACTCTGATCGAGTTTCAGCCTGGACAGAAGGTTTGGGTCATCGCCCCAGTGGAGCCTTGTGCGCTCCAGGATAAGTGGACCGGACCATTTGAGATGGTGGAGCGCAAGAGCAATATCACCTACTTGGTGGACTTGCAGTCTCCCAGAAACCCTTTGCAGGTCCTGCATGTGAACCGCCTGAAGCCCCACTTGGAGAGGTCCGAAGTGGGCATGCTCCTAGCAACAGATGCTGGGATGGAAGAGGAGACTGAGCTTCTTCCTGACCCCCTATCTGCAAAGGAACAAGATGGGTCAGTGGACGGGGTGAACCTCTCTACCGCCCTGACCCCTGAGCAGCATAGTGACTGTCGCCAACTGTTGGGACAGTTTTCTGACCTGTTCTCCCTGACCCCCGGTGTCACTCAGTGGTGCGTCCATGATGTGGACACTGGGGACAGTCCTCCAGTAAAACATAAGATTTACAGAGTGACTCACAGGGTCAGAGCTTGCATCAAGGAGGAGGTCTCCAAGATATTAGCGCTAGGTGTGATTGAGCCCTCAGACAGCCCTTGGGCCAGCCCAGTGGTCTTGGTCCCGAAGGCTGCCGCACCCGGTGCCACGCCAGAACTCCAGTTCTGTGTGGACTACCGAGGGCTCAATTCAGTCACCAGGACTGAGAGCGCACCCCATCCCCAGAGCTGATGAGCTCATCGATCGGTTGGGGGCTGCCAGGTACCTCAGTACGTTTGACTTAACGTATGGGTACTGGCAGATCGCATTGACTGATGGGGCAAGAGAGAGGTCAGCATTCTCCACAACAGATGGGCACTACCAATTCCGGGTGATGCCCTTTGGGATGAAGAATGCCCCTGCCACCTTTCAGAGGTTGGTCAACCAGGTGTTGGTTGGGCTGGAGGATTTCAGTGCCGCCTACCTGGACGACATAGCAGTGTTCAGTGCCACTTGGGAGGAACATCTGCACCACCTCTGGGAAGTGTGGAAGGTGCTGCGGAGGGCAGGCCTCACGATCAAGGCGAGTAAGTGCCAGATCGGGCAGGGTTCAGTGGTGTACTTGGTACACCAGGTGGGGAGCGGCCTGGTGGCGCCCCTACAGCCCAAGATTGATACCATTCTGGCTTGGGAACCCCCCAAGACTCAGACAGAGGTGAGAGCCTTTTTAGGACTCACCGGGTGTTACAGGAGATTTGTCAAGGTGTATGGCACCATTGTTGCCCCCTTGACAGAGCTTACTTCCAGGAAGCAGCCCAAGAAAGTGAATTGGACTGACGCCTGCCAGAAGGCTTTTGATTCCCTGAAATCTGCCATGTGCACAGCACCTGTGCTTAAGGCACCCAACTTCTCCCAAGAGTTCATTGTGCAGACAGATGCTTCAGAGCATGGTGTGGGGGCTGTGCTCTCACAGCTAAATGAGGAGGGCCTAGACCAACCTGTAGCCTTCATTAGTAGGAGGTTACTTCCACGGGAACAGAGGTGGAGTGCGATTGAGCGTGAGGCATTCGCTGTGGTCTGGGCACTGAAGAAGCTGAGACCATACTTGTTTGGGACTCACTTCCGGGTTCAGACAGACCACAGGCCCCTCGTATGGTTGATGCAAATGAGGGGTAAGAATCCAAAGCTGTTGAGGTGGTCCATTTCCCTACAGGGGATGGACTTTACGGTGGAACACCGCCCTGGTACAGAACACGCCAATGCTGATGGTCTGTCCAGAATTTTCCGCCTTACTGAAGAGACCCCCCAAGAGGGTGGGTAGTTCTCCCCACATTTCAGCTGGAGGGGACACGTGTTAGACCTGGCACCATTGGCCTGGGTCTCCCTTCCATTTTTTGCCTTTACCTCCTGTGTTTTGCTGTGTGTTGGACTCCATTTTTGCTGGTCTAGATGCTTTGGGCACTTTGCCACTGCTGTTCAGTGCCAAAGTGCCAGTGCTCCCTTTGTGAATTGTTGTTATGGATTAGTGATTCCATGATTGGCTTGTTTGATTTACTTGTCAGACCCTAGTACAGTGCACTATGTGTGCCCAGGGCCTGTAAATCAAATGCTGCTGGTGGGCTTGCAGCACTGATTGTGCCACCCACAGAAGCAGCTAGTAAAATGTGACTCAGGCCTGCCATTGCAGAGCCTGTGTGCAGTCTGGGACTGCCATGTCGACTTGGCAAGTGCACACACTTGCCAGTCCCTAAACCTTCCCTTTTCTACATGTTAGTCACCCCTAAGGTAGGCCCAAGGTACCCCTGTGGGCAGGGTGAATTGTATGTGAAAGGTAGGACATGCCCTGATGTGTGTGGCATGTCCTGATAGTGAAATACTGCCAATTTCGTTTTTCACTATTGAAAGGCTATCTGTTCCCATAGTGGGGGGTTTGTTTATAACATCTGATAAACATAACTGACCCTGGGAACACGATTGAAAAGTAAAGTTTAGTATGCCTGAACTCAGAATGTTAAAATGCATCTTTTAGTGAGGGTGATGTTTACATTCTGTGTTTGAAAATACCACTTTTAGAAAGTAGGTATTTTCTTGCCTAACCATCCAGTGTGCCTCTGCTAGGTTTGTGTATTGCATCTCTGGCTTTTGGATGACAGGGGCTGGAGAAGGGCAGGGGCTCCAGAAGTTTGATGAGTCAGGGCTGGGCTGAATATACCTGGGCTGCATTTAGAGTAGGGGGAGGAGATTTCCTTTTCACCTGAATGGGCCTGGTCTGCCTTCAACAATGCTGTCTCCACCCACTGCCAGGAAGTTGCACCAGTGAGGACAGAACTGGTTTCGGCTGGGTACAGACACTCTCTGCCTTCAGAGAACAAAGGATTTTGGTGTATAAAAAGAGGGGCCCAGACCACAGACTTTTAGATCGCTTCTGGGGAATCAAGAGGAACCTTTGCCAAGGAGAAGAGCTGGATAAGCTGAGGAGGAATACTGCCCCTGTGTTGTTTGCTGTCTGGGGTTGGCCTGCAGTGGCTACTTGCTGCCAAGGAAAGGAGAAAAGGACTTTGCTGTTTGCTTTGCCACCTGCTTGAAGAAGATCTCCAAGGGCTTGAAACTGAGCTTGCCTCCTGTTTGAAGTCTCAGGAACACAAAGACTTCATCCCTTCTGTCCCTCTGCACCTGGAACTGCTGTTTCAGCTGCTTCAGAAGGAAATTGCAACACCGACGCCAGCGAGCGACGCTGTAACCTGCATCGAAGCCGTGGGCACCGCTCGTGAAGAGCACGACGTACCGCCCTGACTTGCACCGTAGGCCTGACGCCTGCTGACGCCGTGCCGCATCGACTCCGAAGCTGTCATCGAGGCCGCTGCCTGCACCGGAGCCGAGGACACCACTCATGACGTTCACAATGCACCGTCCCAACTCACACTGCAGCCCCGACTTCATCGACGCTGGTGCCTCATCAACGCGGAGCGGATCCTTGACGTGAGTGACTCCCGAATCCATCGACATCGCACCGTTGTAAGGAACCGCCGCCTCGCCGCCATTCGTGACGTCACCTCCCCGACACAGTAAGGAACCGACGTCTCACCTCCCCTGCGCTGCAGTAAGGAACGGAGGCATCACCTCCCCTGGGGTTGTAAGGAACCGACGCCGCAGGCGCCCACAAAGCATCACCTCCCCAAAGCCGTGCACCGTCTTTGCTTTCATCAATTCCAGGCACTATTCTTTGTGGGTCTGCTTGACTCCGGGCCCGACGCCGCACACCTCGCGGTCGGCGCCGTACTTTGGGATTTTCATCTGTGACAACGTCGTAATAACTCCAGGTGGAGTTATTTGTTGCTACATACTCATTAAGATACAGAGATTTAGTCACTTTTCAGGCTTACTAATCAACTGGAGCAAATCCAAACTCTTTCCATTGACAGCTGTCACATTTCAAATTCAGTCTGACCTCCCGCTACAGTGGTGTGATGACAACGTCAAATATCTTGGTGTCCACATACACCGTGACTGGGTGAAGGTCCTCCAACTAAATTATGGCCCAGTCGTGTTTAAACTCACCTTGTCAATTGAGACATGGATCAAACTGCCACTGTCCCTGGCCAGGCGTGCGGCCATCATTAAAATGGTTGTGCTCCCCAGGTTTCTTTATTTATTCCTCAACATTCCAATCCCTCTCACCAATGCTTTTTTCCATATGCTATGTAGTCTCTTGCTGCACCTGATTTGGGCAGGCCGCAGGCTGCGGATCGTGTGGAGAGCATTGACCCTCCCATATGCAAGGGGCAGCTTCGGAGTGCCAAATTTTCACCTATATTACCTGGTAGCCACTATGCTGGTATCAAGCTGACGCCTGCCTGCCATACATTCACATTTCTTGCGATCTAATCGGAGGGGCGCCACTGAACGCCATCCTTCCAATGGGGCATCCATTGGACTCTACAGACATACAGCCGCTCGCCACCACATGCTGGGCATGGCACTGTTTGATCTGCCTGCTGGGGAAGGGGCAGTTATATTCCCCCGCATTGCCCCTTGCAGATAATCACTGGCTCCCCTCATGACCGAAGCCATAGTTAAGCGCACTCTCACCCGCTATACACTGTACACTAAAGAAGACCTTTTCCCGGATGGACACATCATCACATGGGCAGAGGACATTCAGTTTGCCACTGCTACACTGTTGGACAAGTTCATTTTACACTGCATCCAAAATACTCTTGGTGCCCAGGTGGCCTCCTATCCTATTGCCACAGAAGATTTCACCCTCCTCTCCCTTCTCAATGACAATGACAGCGGTGAGCATCTGGTCTCCAGGCTAAACCACATGTGTTTGGATTTGGTGCCCACCATGGAAGAAAGGCTGCACGAGGCCAGGGGAGTAGACCTGCAACATCCACTACCAGATGATATTTGGTATTATTGCTGCCTCCAGACCAAGTTGGTCTCCCCCAATCACAAACATAAGCTGTTGCATTATAAATTTCTTCAACGTGCCTACATGACTCCCAAACGTATGGCCAGGGTAGACCCATCTCGCTCCTCCACGTGGCCCAAGTGCAGTGCCGATGACGCTGACTTTTTTCACTTAGCATGGAAGGGCCCGCACATCCACAGTTTCTGATTGACATTTTTACACAACTTTCCCAAATGTTGGAGTTGGCACTGGTTCCAACACCCCTCTTGGTGTTACTGGTTATGTTATGTTATGTTAGTAGAATTTATACAGCGCACGAATACCCATAGGTGTCTTGGCGCTTTCAATGCTACATACCGTGCTAATTGCCATTACTGCTGAAAAAGCCAGGTCTTCAGTTGTTTCCTGAATTCAAGAAGGGAGGACATTTTTCTAAGATATAAGGGAAGGGAATTCCATTCCCTGATGGTGTTATAGGTGAAACTCCTACCCCCCCAATTCGACTTTTTAATCCTGACTGGCGACATCAGATGTGCATTAGCCGAGCGCAAATTTCTATTCGGAGAGTGCCAAAAAAAAAGGTTCTCGAGAAATTTCGGCCCTTCTTTGTGCAAAGCCTTATGGGCCATGCAGAGTGCCTTAAATTTTATCCGCTGGCCAACTGGCAGCCAGTGGAATTCTCGCAATATTAATCTGACAGACTGATATTTTGGTATACCCAAAATCAGTCTTGCGGCCGCATTTTGCACTGCCTGTAACTTCCTTAGAAGGGTGGATTGCAGATTAATATACAATCCATTGCAATAGTCAAGTTTGGACAATACTAAGGAGGTTACAACCAACTTTCTACAAGATTTTGGAATAAAGGGCAGAATTTTTCTTATGGTCTTAATCATAAAAAAAGAAGAGGACACAACCTTGGACACTTGAGCTTTAAAACTGAGTTTTTTGTCTATAATAACCCCGAGATTTTTTGCTTTATCTACCGGGGTCGGGAGGGGCCAAGATTATCCGGCCACCAAGCTGGGGACCAGGGTGGAAAGAGATTTCCGAACATAATCACCTCTGTTTTGTTTGAGTTTAATTTCAAGCAGTGAGAACTCATCCAATGACTTAAGGAAAGCATACAGTCATGGAGTTTTAGTGAGTGGTTAATGTCCTTATCTACTGTCGAGATCACCAGCTGGGTGTCGTCGGCATATGATGTGGGGATCAAATTAAAACTTCTTATCAGTGGAGCTAATTCCGCTACATAGATATTAAAAAGTGTAGGGCTCAACGATGAGCCCTGCGGAACACCACATGGGAGAGTAAAAGAAGCAGACTTAAATTTACCCAGATGAACTGATTGGGTCCTCTCTGATAGGAATGATGTTAACAGGGAGAGGGCTTTACCTCTTATCCCAATTTCCTGTAGACGATAAATCAGAAGAGAATGGTCAACCGTATCAAATGCAGCGGATAGGTCAAGCAGCACCAAGGCTGCTGACCCACCGCTGTCTAATGAGGACCGGATTTCTTCTGTAGTCTTGATCAAAGCTGACTCTGTGCTGTGGTTAGCTCTAAAGCCAAACTGGCTATGATCTAAAATTTGGTTCGTTGTAATAAAGGTAGAGAGTTCCACATTCATGTTTTTCTCAATTATCTTGGCAGGAAGTGGAATTCTCGCAATGGGCCGGTAGTTGACAACATCCCTAAGGGTTCCTGGCGCTTGGCCATCATGGTGCTGCTGCTAGCAAAGCGGGGGATTGCATTGGGCTGAGGGAGCAGCCACCACCCTACAGCGGTGAACTGGCTCAAGAGCCTCACATTTTGCGACACAACCAGTGAGCTATATGCCCGGATGCACCCCTCCTTCATCTCATCCTCAGAGTATTTGGCAACCCCTTCATTCTTATCTGCAATGTCTGGACACACCCTCACAATGATTGACACACCTGGAACCGCAGCTCCCCTGCCAAATATGTAATGCTTACATTGTCATAAATTGCCCTCCTACTGCTAAACACTGTTCACTCTTCCCCCAGTTCCACCGGAACCACAGCACAGTACTTCCTTGCACAGTACTACTGGTCAGTGCTGGTTAATAGCCACCATTCACTGCATCACTCTAGACTCAGGGCATGCTTTACTTTTTTACATGTAAATGTGGAATGCTTGTATGTTTTGACGTTTTGTTATTTCTTATGATACTACAATCGCATGCTATACATCATGTCACGAAGTGCGGTGTTGTTGTAATGTCTGTATCTGAAAATGATAAAGTTTAAAAAAAAAAAGAATACATGACGTTTTACTCATGTGGGACAACTTCACATACTTATAAATACCTTGGTGAACTGGGCCAATGATTTCTAATATAGTTGAGTATGAAACATGATTTGCATGTGTGCCAAAAGAGTGAGCATTAAAAAAGGAAGACACCGAAACTGAAACATTAATTCAGATTTAGCCTAAAGGCTATGCAGCTGTAAGAAACGCGGTTATTAGTTGATAGCAGTTCGAGTCCCACTCAAGTAACTAACACAAAATACTTGACAGGATGAGCCACAAAAGTAAAAAAATAAACCAGTGCTTAACCCTCTTTTAGCTTGGCACAAAAGTGGTGGAGCTTAATATACAGGCAATGTGTGAAGTATTTATTCAGCACTCAAACAGAATTAAAGTAAAAACACAACACAAAAAATGACAAACAAACTTAGAAAGATAGAGTAAAGATTATTGAATAAAATGACATCAAAATGACAAAAATTTAATCAGTAGAAACAGAGTTATACATTTTTAAAGTTTCAGGTAATAATAGCACCAAGAAGCACAAAGCGCCACTCAGAGTTATCTGGTCACACTGTACCAGGTCAAAGTTACAGGTTGAGGATAAATGCAATGGAGCATGAGTTGCACACCAGTCCAGGTTCATCATACTGAAGAGTTTACCTTCTCAAAGTCCAAGTCAATGTGGAGCTTTGCGATGGCTTGGGCTATGAGGAGGTCATTGTCGGTGCAAGGAGTGGTCACCACTGGAGTTTGCGCTGGCAATTGAAATGGGCAGTTGCTGTTTGGTGTGAAGAGCAAGTCGCCGTCAGAACTTCGCGTTGGAGGGCAATGTGGCAACTGGTGTTGATGAGAGGAGCCCTGCTCGCGAAGAGCCCCAGACTTCTGGATTTTCACCTGGAGTGCACAGTTATATAGATTTGAGACAGGAGGAGTACACTCTGATGCCAGCCAAGGGTCCAGGACCTGGGGGACAATATTTGGAAATCAGGATCCACTTCAGCAAAGGCCAGCGGCAGGGCTCAGGCAGGTCCAGGTGGTGCTGGTCACCTGGGCAGTTGCATGGAGGTCTCTGAAAGCTTGTTGTGTCTCAGTAGTTCAAACAGGAGGTCAGCCAATTGAACCTTCGAGTCACACCTAGGAAACCTGCGTTCAAGGCAAGCAAGTATGGTCTTCCGTCTTCAGACAGGGCCTCACTCAAAGACCGCCTAGACAACAACGCACACAACAGCAAAGAGCTCTTCAACATCGTGAAGGAACTCTCCAACCCCAGCTCCAACACCAACGACATCCAGCCGTCGCGAGACCTGTGCGACTCACTGGCCACCTTCTTCCACCGCAAAATCGCCGACATCCACGACAGCTTCAACACCATGACCGCCCCGGCAACCACCGAGACCACTGCCCCCACAACCACCAACCGCCTGCTCTCCTGGACCAACATCAACGACGAGGACACCAGCGAGATCATGAACACCATCCACTCCGGTTCACCGCTAGACCCGTGCCCTCACCACATCTTCAACAAAGCCAGTACAGCCATCGCGCCCCATCTCCGGAAAATAATCAACATCTCCTTCGAGACAGCAACCTTCCCGGAAAGCTGGAAGCACGCCGAGATCACCGCCTTACTCAAGAAACCCAAGGCAGACCCCAAGGACCTCAAGAACTTCCGACCCATCTCTCTGCTCCCGTTCCCCGCGAAGGTCACCGAGAAAATCGTCAACAAACAACTGACCCGCTACCTCGAGGAGAACAACATCCTGGACCCTTCCCAGTCCGGCTTCCGCAGCAACCACAGCACCGAAACCGCCCTCATCGCCGCCACCGATGACATCAGGACCCTGCTAGACAACGGAGAAACAGCAGCCCTCATCCTCCTGGACCTATCAGCCACCTTCGACACGGTCTGCCACCACACACTACGAACACGCCTTCACGACGCCGGGATCCAAGAGAAGGCCCTGGACTGGACCACATCCTTCCTTTCCGGCAGAACACAAAGCGTCCGCCTCGCCCCCTTCCGATCCAAGGCCACCAAGATCATCTGCGGTGTACCCCAAGGCTCCTCCCTCAGCCCAACGCTGTTCAACATCTACATGGCACCCCTCGCCCACGTCGCCCGACAGCACAACCTCAACATCATCTCCTACGCCGACGACACCCAGCTGATCCTCTCCCTCACCAAAGACCCTCACACCGCCAAAGCCCACCTCCACGAAGGAATGAAGGCCGTCGCCGAATGGATGAGGACCAGCCGCCTGAAGCTGAACTCGGACAAGACGGAGGTCCTCATCCTTGGTTCCAACCCTTCAGCCTGGGACGACTCCTGGTGGCCAACATCACTGGGAACAGCCCGCCACCCACCGACCACGTACGCAACCTAGGGGTCATCCTTGACCCCACCCTCTCCATGACTAAGCAGGTCAACGCCGTTTCCTCATCCTGCTTCAATATCCTCCGAATGCTCCGCAGGATCTTCAAGTGGATCCCCACCGAAACAAGAAAAACAGTCACCCAGGCCCTCGTCACCAGCAGGCTGGACTACGGAAACGCCCTCTACGCAGGAACGACGGCTAAGCTCCTGAGACGGCTGCAACGCATCCAGAACGCCTCTGCACGTCTTATCCTCGACATCCCCCGACGCAGCCACATCACACCCCACCTGAGAGACCTGCACTGGCTCCCTGTCAACAAGATGATAACCTTCAAGCTCCTCACCCACGCACACAAAGCACTCCACAACTCCGGACCAGCCTACCTCAACAGACGACTCAGCTTCTACACCCCCACCCGCCAGCTCCGCTCGACCAGCCTCGCCCTCGCCACAGTCCCCCGCATCCGGAAAGCGACCGCCGGCGGCAGATCCTTCTCCCACCTCACCGCCAAGACCTGGAACACCCTCCCCACCAACCTCCGACAGACCCAAGACCTACTGGCCTTCAGAAGACTCCTCAAGACCTGGCTCTTCGATCAGTAGCAGCACCACCCCCCTCTTCCCCCAGCGCCTTGAGACCCTCGCGGGTATGTAGTGCGCTTTATAAGTGACATGATTGATTGATTGATTGATTCTTCTGAGTCTTGTACAGGTCCATGGGTGTGCTGATGAGAGGTTCTGAAGGTGGCAAATTTATACCTCGTGCCAGGCTTTGTGTCTGGGAAATCCCTGGCCTACAGACTGGTTATGGTCAGTTCTTCCCCTTCCTCTGGGTTTGGCTCCAAACTGTTTATGGTGACAAAGGCAAGGGAAGGACTGGTGGCAGGTTCCTTTGTGTATGCTGCCGGCCTGGTTCTTTGAAGTGTAATCAGGGCAGGGCACAGCTCTTCCCCAGCCATCCTGTTATGAAGACCCACTCCCTCCACACCTAGGCCCCATTTGTCCTCATGTTTGGAAGAAATACACAACCCCCAATAGGAGAGCTAGCCACAGTTATGTTACACTGGGCACTGGCAGTAAGGCACATTTGGTTTAAGCAGAAAAATGCCAACTTTCTAAAAATGGCATTTTCAGAATAATAAATTAAAATCTGACTTTACCATTAAAGAGGATTTTAAATTACAATTCAAATGAGTGAAAGAAGCATTTCTCTATCTGTTCACTAACTGAATTTATCACTTATTAAGTGTAATAAGATAAACTAGTGTTAGTCTATGGGAGAGATAGCCTTACAACAGTGAAAACGACTTTAGGCGTTTTTCACTGTCACAACATGTAAAACTTAAACACACATGTCCTAATTTTTAAATACCATGCACACTGTCCAATGAGCCTTTAGGCCTACCTTAGGGGTGGCTTACAAGTACTGAAAAGGAACGTTTAGACCTATCAAAAGGTTTATTTTACTAGGTCAAAATGGCAGTTTAATACTGTACGACAGGCTAGGCCTGAAACATATTTTACAGGGCTACTGCTGTGGGTGGCATGAAGAGTGCTGCAGCCCTCTAGTAGCATCTAATTTACAGGTCCTAGGTACACGTAGTACCAAATACTCTGGACTTACAAGTTAATTTAATGTACCAGTCATGTGTAGACAATTTTACCATATTTAAAAGGGAGAGCACATGTACTTTAATAGTAATTAGCAGGAGTAAAGCGCACAGTCCTAAAAGCCACCAAAAACGGGTTCAGCAAATGAAGGCAAAATCTGGGGTGACCCTGCAGAAAGGGCCAGGTGCAACAGCAGCCAATTCACAAACTTATTATGAGTCCCTGAAGGAGTACTACAGTGCACGCTCAAAAATGCCTTTGTGAACTGTCCCCTATTCTTTATGTTATTTAATATTTATTTGGTTTGCTGAGTTTTTTACACAAGTAAGTAAATCAATATTTGCAGATTCATAAAAATCATTGCAAAAGCGGTCCAATACAAAGTTAAAATTTGCTTGTGGCATGGTCGATAAAACTCAGCTTTAAATAATACAACATGCATTTTGATTAAAAATATGAGTGAGTTTAAAAAAAGTTAATCCCTAAAAGAAGAAGGATCGCAATAAATGCAAAATGTAATGCTAGTGTTCTAAGCTCCGGAGCGAAAAGAAGCAAATTGCAAAATGACATACACGTGAGGTAGAAAGACAGAGGCTGATTTTATGACACAAAAGTCACCTACTGTGCTAATAACAGTCTTTTACCTTGCACTAGAAACTTTGTTGCCCTGCAGGAGAGCTGGATCTTATGACTGTTCAGTAGTGCCGTCAAAGCAGAGCGGCAGGATCCTATCTGGAGGGCCCGCAGGGCTGCTCGTAGCAGTTTCCGTCTGGGATGAATGACGGCAGGGCAAATGTACAAAAAGTGTAATACGCTCTCCTCGAAGCGGCCACATAAGCGACAGTAGGGGACCGACCAGGTTTGTTTCCAGGCTGGAACCAGGCCTTTTGATGTGAAGGCTCCCGTACGAATTAAAAGAAGAACGTCTTGGATGGTCTGAGAGATGTGACTTGAAAGGTAGGGTTCTGGGCCCCAGTTGGTGTAGGTTTGGAGAACAGTTCATCTGTGCTTTTTACGAACCATCTCTGCTTTGTCAAGTGTCCAGGAGTGTAATATAGCCCCTTTATTAGCAAGGCAGTAAAGCTGATGTTTAAGTCCCAGACCTTAGACAGGTTAGACAGCTAGCTGAAGCACCATTGGCACACAAATATATATTGTGGCCACTTGCAAGAAAACAACAAACAAGCCTTGAGGACTTCTGGGAGGCAGTGATTGTTTTTTAAAACTCCTCTTATTGATGTGATAAAACAATACAACAACACATATTTGTGCTGTATATCACCACATTGCACAAGAGTCATATTTCAAATATATTAGGGGGGAGTCACTATCTTTATCTTGCAGTCTGTCAGATAAATACCAATAACATATAAATTCAAATATCAAGGCCAAAGTACACAATCCATGAACCCATATTTTGGCATGATTGTGTGGTCAACCTATCGCTGAAATATACTAGTTTCTCTAATAAGGCACATTCACCCATTCCTTATGTCTATTCTTGCACTGTAGGAGCAGTTTGTGATAAAAATATTTGGCTGCATGTCTTTTGGTGAATAATCTCATATGTATCTGGGGTATCCCTCCTCCTCCATCATTCCCAGGAGTATTTGTTATGGGAATAAGGTCACCGGGAGTTATATCTGCCAAAATATGTGGTGTAGAAGACCAATACCTTTCAATCACAGAAAGGTTATGTGACAGAAATCCTCCTTATCTGCCTAGCATCTTAGACACGATGGGGAGGGGCATCTGCTTGTCCTCCAGAGACTTTTCAGTATTTAAAATATCCTGTACATATATTTCAATGGAAAACATACACATTTTGCAGACAATTCTAATATTTGTGCCACCATCTTAGTTTTCTGTCATTCCTGCATCTGCCTCCAATGCTAATTTGAGAGCAACTAATCCACCTGGGCCACTATTAATTAGTGTGTGGTTTTTCTGTGAAATGTGTTTCCTACTTTCAATAGGACCCATAGTAATCTTGGCTTCTAACGGATTACATTCAGAGACCCTTTCCATCATCTTTAAGGGCAGGATAGCACATGCCTAATTTCACATGCCTCAGATTCCATGCATCTACAACTCTGGAAATGCCTATGATAACCCAACCTGTGAAACATTTGAGATTGTTAACATTTTTCAACTAATTCCCTTGCCAAACAGGTGTTTCATGTGTTATGATGCAAAAAGAACAAAGTGATGGGACGAATGCTCGAATTAATCTCAGCCAGCATTAGTCACCCGTGCTGTATTTCAGACCATCTTTTTTGCCCACTGTGCCATTCTAGACTGAGACCTGCCATATGCAAATCTGTCTTGGTCCTGCTCCAATAGAAACAGTCCAGCCTTAACTTCCCTGACAGGTCCCCTCCAGATGTGAACACAAGCAGACCCTGAACGGTTGCAACCTACTTAAGTTTCATCAGTTAGGTACAAATTGAGTCTTTTGGCACCGTGAGCACAGGACCCACGTCTGGGCACACCATTCTCACTTAGCCCATCAATTGTAAAAACAATAAAGTGATAAAAGGAATGCTTGCATTAATCTTAGCCACTGGCGATCGCTCGGGCCGCATTCGAAACGCTCAGTGTGCCATTCTGTACAGGTAATGCTCTGCTATGATGTTTTCTTTCTAATGCTAGCTGCACAGGTTAATTACCCATGCCTGACTTGGTAATTGCCTTGTACTTAGTGCAGAAAGTCAATTCTTAACGTTACTGAAATTCAACACTTATGGTCTTGCTACACAGATCATAACTTGGGACCATGACCAGTGTTGCTCAAGACCTCACACATATCATTGATGACATCTCCAATCACGTCACTGATGACATCACTGAGATTACATATGACATCATTAATGACATCATCACAAGAGTAGACTTACTGGACACACCTGTCAGTTATCCTGAGGTGGGAGCAAATTTAGGAGCCTTGTGGTAGGGTTTGGTGTTGTCTTCAAAGGCCTTTGAAGATGGAAAGCTTTCTCTTTCATTCCTCTGTCCCTCACAAGATGCTGTTATATTGCTAGCATCTATCAGGGAAGGGATAGGCCTTCTTAGCCTGCAGGCTAACACTGCCATGGTACACACTTCATCTTTGGGGTCAATATATGCTCTGAATCCTCATTCATCTTATGAGGCCAGTGCTTGCTGTTTCAAGGGCCATCCTGCTTGCCATTAGCTCTGTCTTAGCAAAATGTAATATTTTCAACACATTTTCATCCCGATTAAGAAACACTGTAGACTGGAGAGTCCGTGGGGAGGTAAATCTGCATGCAGATTAGCCATCTAAATGATGTGCCCCATAGAAAGTCAAAGAGCTTTGAGCTGTTTAAAATGTCTATTTTTGTTGAATCTTCACACGGGTCATCACAGCTCCAACCAGTTTACTGGAAAATTTTCCAAGTGAGTTTTTGCCAAGAGTAATTAGATTTTACTTTCCAAAGTGATAAAATCAGGCTATACAATCAATCCAGGGGTGGCTCCTTTTGCTGCAGCCAACTGGCACAACAATAAGCCTACTGTTATGAAAATATGAGTATTGAGCACACCTATTTTTGATCTATAGTTAAGTATGCTGTTATAATAAGTTTTTTTAACGCTATTGGTATATTAGGCGTGCTAGTCAGGGGCGTGTGACTGCCTGTGTTATTTTGTGAAATAGGCAATCTGTCTGTTTTCTTTTGACGTTTCATTGATGTTTATTTTCAAATTAGATTGTATAACACACAATATGTACATTTCTGTCATCATAAAAGCATACAATATATAACATTTGAATACATGCGATAACTTCTTCTGTTATAGATGATTATTATGTAGAAATATTTGTGATTAATTCTCGAGCTGTGCAGCCAGGTCACAAGTGATCAGTGACACTTACAGGAAGACACCAATGAGCTTGTCATGTCCATCTAGCTCACCATCATACTTCATACAAGAGATTGTGTCCCTTGTTCAATCTGTCCTCCTGTGCTGCAGGATTATAGTTGATATAGTTGTATGAATGCTTTATATGCTTACTAAATTGATTTCCTGTGACGGCATTGACCCTACTGCATAGACCATCATCATGGTGCAGAACATCATCATCATGCCTTTCTCTTCAGCCATGGTTCAAGAGTACTGCACACTTACATCAAGCAAGCCAGCAGATCCAAGCATTTTGGCTCACTCTGTAGGTGTGCTTATTGGGATGGTTCTGCAGCAATTGATTATTGGAGCAATGCCCAAACTGTTTACTAAGCCCAAAGTGGCAATGAACCCTGTGGTACCTAGAGTATCTAGAGTAATAACTGTTGTCCACATTCTACTAGTAGGCATATTTGTTTCACTGGGGTTTATTGCAATTTTTGTTCAGAATGCTGAAGGTTATTTAGTATACAAGATACAGGGGTAAGTGTGGTCTTCCTTCTCGCAGACCTACAGCCACTGGCTTTGCCAAATTACTCTGCCTCTAATTTCTCAGGGTAATCTCTAGCCACCAGATAAATCATACCACCCAATTCGGAATATTCTAGAGGGGATTACTATTCCAAAAGTAATACAGAGGGCACATTATCTCTGTATTCTTTGTTTTGTTTGTCACTCTCAAACTAAGAATAGGTAAAAACTGAATCTGTTGCCTTGCACAAGTCCAAGTAATTATTAGAAATCAGGCAAATGGCCCAAAAGATGAAGATACATGTTGCTTTTTGTGCATTTCCCACTTTTCTTTGGTTATTTCATCCTTAAAGGAGTCAGGCTCACATTTACAGGTGAATAGTATTCAAAGGCTCACATGTGCCCATTAGAGCCATCCTTGCTTCATCCATTTCAGCCATGAGCTAAATATTTGTCATACTGTCAGCAACCACATAGGGCCAGATCACATAAAACCTGGTTGTAATTATATGCACTGAGGTGTAAAATGTCAACAATGGCGGCAATGGACAGAAAAAATGCACAAATTTACATCATAAACTTGATAAAAATCCCATCATATTGGGAACATTAGTTTTGTTTTAAATTCCAAAGAAAGTTTGCCACTTTTGGTTATGTGTTTATAATAAACAAAAGTGCCGAAAGGCCATATATTCTGCAATGGCATTGGGTCATAATTTATGCAGAAGACGTCCACACTGTAGTCGCTATGGAGTGAAGTTTATTTGTAACACAGAGCTGTCCAGAAACACGGCATAACAGCACTGCAGCACTTAAACCAACTGGCATTGATTTCCTCAGCCTATAACTCCACTGTGCTCTACATTCTAACCAAGTTCTGGTTCCAGCTACAGACTACGCTAGAACCAGTGACATACACTGCAAGAACACTACATTTACATTTCCCTTTTTAATAAATAAACTATAAGAAAACTATATTGCAGATAAGTACAAAATGCTCAGCATCCGTACATAAATGCAAAAGGAACAGATCATGAACCCGGTTTTACTGTCCGGAAAAACAGGCAAATTAGAAATCAAAATCTCTGGTATCACTGCCTGAACCTCACAGGCAACCTTGAACAATGACCACACCTATGCAACCCAGGTTTTACCACCACTTCTTCCACTTCACAAACCTCAGGTACTCCATTTATTTCTTTCACCCGAACCTCACTTTCAGGACTTTCCATTTCCATAGAACCCAAACTTTTACTGGCACACCTAAACTTCTCTGAGCCGGACACTTGGACAGATTTGACCACCCTCTCCACATTCCACCAATTAGCACCACAGACTCTCATGGCATTTCCACAAATCTTGTCAACCACAAAAGGTCCGTCAAACTTACTACCACCTTTTTAATGAAAACACAATCACCTACATTCATCTTAACACAATTGCGACGGTCAAAATTCACCTTTTGTGTCAACTTGGCCACTTCCACATTTGCCCTTGCTTCTGCCTCACAAACATTTGCGTCCCGCCAAACTTGATCCATTTTCTCATCCACCCTTGGCAGATCTTGGTAGCTGGCTTCTTTCCTCTCAACATCTCAAAAGGTGAAACCTGAATAGTAGACTGAGGAGTAGTTTGGTAAAACCACAACATTGACCTTACCGCATTGACAACTACACACTTGTTGTTGACCGCCCACTGGACACAATTGACCAACACATGATTCATATGTTCCACCTGGCCATTGGTACGAGGATGATACAAAGACATCTTCAAATGCTTGACATCACCAGCTTTGAGAAACTCTTCAACCTCTTCATTAACTAATTGAACACCATTATCAGAAATCAAATACCAAGGAAAACCTTCCCTGAGAAATAGTTCCCTGAGAAAATCAACCACTGCCCTAGCACTGGGTTCAGGAACAAACTTGATCTCTGGCCACTTTGAGTACAAATCAACTTTGACCAATGCAGAATGAAACTGGCTTGACAACCTATTGAAAGGACCTACCAAGTCAACCCCAATTTTCTCCCAGGCTCTTTCTGGATACTCAATGGGTTGCAGAGGAGGTTTCCTCACAGCCATACCTTTCTCTGAAGACAAGTACACCCCATATCCTGCCACAAACAACTCAACCTCTCTATCCATAGAGGGCCACCACAATGTTTGTCGCAGCCGTCTTCTAGTAAACGGGGCCCCCATGTGTCCTTCATGAGCCATCTTAATGAACCTCATCCTCAACCCTATAGGTGGTACTAACTTATCACTCCTAAGAGAAAACCGTCATCAATGAACAGTTCATCAGAAACCTTCCAAAATGACTGACATATACTAGAAACAGACTTCTCTAATTTTTTACACACTCTGTGTAGTCATCCAACTGTTCCAATTCTGAATCGTCAATATTGGGTAAATGCTTAAAAATGGCATGTCCCTCAAACCCCAAGGAATGCAACATTAAAAACTTTTTACATTCAGGGCAGAACTTTGAGGCACCTATAGCCCCTAAGTAAGTTTTTCCAACCCACAGGTGGTTTATTTGGAAATTCCAGAAATGAAGGAGGAGGATTTACTGACTGCATAGTTCCTTTAACAATCGCAACTTATCGCCACATAAAAATGTAGTCATTAATACAGAAGACATCCACACTGTAGTTGCTGTAGAGCAAAGCTTCTTTGTAACACAGAGCTGCTCAGAAACATGGCATAACAGCACCGCAACACTTCAACCAACTGAGATAGAATTCCCCAGCCTAGAACACTACAGTGCTCTACATTCTAACCCCAGTCCTGGTTCCAACTACAAACTACGCTAGAGCCAGTGATATACACTGTAAGAACACGACACATTGCAACAAGCTACCATTGTTATTTTGTCCCAAAAGCAGCTACCATCATGGAAGCAGGAACCATAATAGGGTTTAAAGTGATACAAGCCAGGAAGCCTAATCGAAATTTGGTGGTTAGGCCCCAGCTGTACGGCAGGCATGGCACCAACTTGTAAACCAGACCTTTTAGTTGGACAGAGTACTTGTTAGACACAAACCACTAAGTCCAGCCAGGGGTGTTTCAGCATTCAAGTAAAAAAGCTGGCAGTTTCAAATGCTTCTTGGTGCAGAACAGGTCTGTGGTAATTTCTAACCCATTCCCTTATTGCTTTTGTCAAAGCATATTTCAACTGAATACATCATGCTACAGTAGAGTGCACAATAGTCTACCCTGCTTCTCTTTCATTTAAGTCTTGGGTCACTGACATAAAATTGATGTATACATTATTGAATCACAAAAATATTAGAATTTAAATATTGATAACAAAAATATAGACTTCCTATACTTGACTGATAAAACCACAAATATCGAGAACACCAATATCGTTGTTAAAAATATAGATTTTTACCTATATCGAAAACAAAAATATTTTAATAGGATGTAGCCTTACGGCTAGAGTGGTCGACCTCGAAGCTGGGCAACCAGGTTCGAGTCTCAGCAATGACGCTCAACATCCTGTGATTCTGGGCAAATCACTTAATCTCCCCGTGCCTAACAATAAATGAATGTGTCCATCTGTAACGAAACTGGTGCTCGTGTAAAGCGCTCTGATACCCGATGTCTCGGGTCTAGTTCGCGCTATATTAAACTCTAAAAAAAATGTAAAAAAATTCAATTCACACAATATCGACTACAAAATTATAGCAAAAAAAAATTATATTTATAAATGAGTATTTAAAAAAACACTTTTTACATAAAAGAATGACTTCAAATAAACCCAAAACATTTCATATACATTTTTACATTAAATAAAAATATATTGCATACACCCCAATAAATTATATAATAAAAATATTAACAGTACAACTACTAAAAAAATTAGCATTAACTACAAACATTTAAACCTCACTTAAATATTAATAATTATATATATATATATATATCTCCCAGCTCCTTCGTTTCACGTACTCCGTGCACTCTCGCGCGGGTGCTTTTTCGCGGGTCGTGCGCCCGCAATTATAACAGCTCCAACTTCATATTATTCTCTCCAAACACAAAGAAAGCACTCACGGGGGCGAGTCCAAAGTTTTTCTTTAAGGACTCACGGTAACCAGACGCGTTTCGGCAGACGCCTTTATCGATGGTGATATGGCGCGCAGAAACGGCCCTCTTTTATGTCAATTACAAATTTACTAGACATTGAGAAAGGCAACTTCGGCCGTGTATGGCCGACATCTTGTAACATGCAGAACATTATTTAAACGCATAGTTTCATCAATGCACAAATATGCCTGAATAAATATGTGATGCGTAAAACATACATTCCTAAAACACTGTATATCAGCATTCAATAAAAGTAAAATACGTCTGGTTACAGTGAGTCCTTAAATAAAAACTTTGGACTCGCCCCCGTGAGTGCTTTCTTTGGAGAGAATAATATGAAGTTGGAGCTGTTATAATTGCGGGCGCACGACCCGCGAAAAAGCACCCGCACGAGAGTGCACGGAGTACGTGAAACGAAGGAGCTGGGAGATTTATCTCCGTGCACCGCCAGCAAGCTGTTGCACCGTATGAAGAGGCCAGCGTCTCAGGTAAGAGACTGCTCACACGGAACTGACAGCTTGCGAGTAGTGCGAGGGGGCTGACATCCAAGTGATTTGGATATTCCGGTATCGCATGTTAAGCGGAAATGTATAGTGATGTGGAACGCGATGAGGTGGCCCTCGAAGTTTTCAAAAAGAAACCATCTGCAGGGGCATTGGCGTCCCGAGTAGGCAACCAGAAACCCACGACTTTGCTCACTCAGTTTACAGCGTTAGAAAGGCTGTACGAACGGGAGATTCGTAAATGGTGGGAGGGAACATCTTTGCAACATTATGTCGAGGCAGGAAGGGTCCCGAGAGGCCTCCGGATTTATACTATTCCTGCTTATGAAAATCCCGATCCCCAGCTGTTGCAGGAGTGGTCGGAGCATACGGCCGACTCATGCAAAGGAATGCTCATTATTCTTATCAAATTTGCCTGGAGTGATCATGTGAAGGCACGGAAAGCAATTGAAGAGCTAGAAATTGAAATTGGGCAAAATGAAGAAAAGGATAAACAGGAGGAACTGAGAGAGCACATGCGGAAGCGTTTAAAGGTTTATGAAGGGAAAATCAGATTGCGTAAACAAGAGAAGTTTGAGCGTGATGAACGTGATTATGCGTCAGGCAGAATTTTGACTTTTGCGAAGAGGTTCGATGCACCACGGAGGGCTCTCCGAACAAAATTGGTGCTGCAAGCCATAGGTCAATTAGAGACCTCTGAGTCGGAGGTGACTACCCCGGAGCAGTCTGAGGATGAGAATGGGTCCTCCGAAGCAACTGGGAGTAAAGCAGCATTTTTTCACGACGAATTCCAAGTCATCCGACAATCATGGCAGCGGAACACAAGAGGCAAACCCCGGAGGGAAAAAGCGGAGACCGACAAGTCGAGGGGGCCAGTAGCGCAAAAGGGCGCGGGTCACCCATGATGACAAGGAGCAAAAAGAAATTCAACAGGCGACGCTAAACTCACCACCATCCAATAATCTCACTATTATCAATTTGACACCACGGATTTTGACACGGACCGAAAGTGAAGTATTGCAGCTTGGTCTCACATTCTGTCCTCAGAGGAAACTAGAGTACACGCAAACGAGAATTGATCTATTCAAGTTCACGAGAAAACTCAAGCTCCACAAGTTTTTCAAACTACGACCCAAAAAGCCATACACCAAGGGAGAGAGCGATCATCGGCTAGACACAGACTATCTAGTGGGACACGATGCATCTGCATTACAGGCTCTTGAAGATCTGGGTAATGAAATTGCAGGCCCCACACAGGCAGATGACATGGTGGGGTTTTTTGGTATAGAACAGAGAAATGCAGTAACATCTTTCAAGCCAGCCTCAACTTTTTTGCCACAAATGCCAAGTGACATTATTGACACGTTCTCGGATAAGGTTGTAAAAGAGCTAATGAATTTGCGAGATTGTGATCATGCTGTGTCTAAAAAATCTAAAAAATGTAATTTCACTTATGAGCAATACTTGGCGATTGAAGGACTCAAGGAAGATGCGTCCATTGTCTGTAAGTACTCGGATAAGGGCGGAAATGTTGTGTTACAGACATGGGAAGCATATAATAAAGAGGCCTTACGCCAACTTGGTGATGATGTATTTTATGAGAAAGTGGATAAAGCTGTGTATGACAGGAGCATTGTGGATTGTCATGTGCTATTGAAAAGTTGGTACGAAAAAGGGAAGATAGAAACAGAGGAGAATTTATTTTTGAGACGTTTAAATCCTGTGACCCCTTGTTTTTATTATCTACCTAAGGTACATAAGGATGCCTTATTACCACCAGGGAGGCCGATTGTTTCATCGCAGGGCAGCCTTTTAGAGCACATATCAATATATATAGATCATTTCTTATCTAGTTTCGTACTGCAATTAAAATCTTATATTAAAGATACTAAAGATTTTTTAAGACATATAACAGATGTTGTATGGCAGGATGGGGACCAGATGATCGTGATGGATATCACGAGTCTATACACCTGCATAATGCATCAGCACGGCTTGGAGGCAGTTCGCTATTTTCTGAGGAATCGAGCATTGAAATTCTTTGAGCACAGTGAGATGCTCATAGAGTTACTTAACTTTTGTCTACACAATAATATCTTTCTTTACCAGGACCGGTACTATAAACAAGTATCTAGAACGGCCATGGGCACCTGCTTCGCCCCCAGCTACGCGAATTTATTCGTGGGCTGGTGGGAGGAGCAGGTGGCCTGGACGGAGACCAACAGTGTCTGGACCAAAAGGGTCATGGCCTGGTATAGATACATAGATGATCTTTTTTTGGTGTGGCGAGGGTCAACTGAAATGGCTAAAGAGTATGTCCAAGTTTTGAATAATAATAATTTGAACCTCATATTCAATGCTGAAATTAGCGACAGATCAGTTAACTTCTTAGATTTGGAGGTTACAATTATTGAGAACAAAATCTGCACCAAACTGTACCGAAAACCCACAGCGGGTAATTCAATACTGCATGCCCGCAGTGGGCATCCTCCCAAGTTAATTAACAGTATTCCCTATGGGGAATTACTGCGAATTAAAAGGAATAACAGTAGGGAGGTGGATTTCCAAAAGTTTACAAGCGAATGTATAGAGAGATTCAGAGCCCGGGGTTATGGTGATCAAACATTGGATGGAGCATTGAAGAGGGTGAATTTCATCCCCAGAAGTAAACTGCTAGAAGAGCAAGCAAAAGATAGCAGTAAAGATTGTGGTTTTCGTATGATAACAACGTTCTCACAAGATTCAGACATATTGCGGAACATTTTGCGCAGATATTGGAATCTGTTAAAAATGGATCCGATTATTGGAATGGATATTCCAAAATGACCCCTATTGACATTTCGAAAAGCAAGAGCACTTCGAGATTCACTAACGAGCAGTTATATGAGAAAGGATACTCCTAAGATGCTCAATAGGGATCTAAAGGGATTTTATCCCTGTGGGAAGTGCAAGGCATGCTCAGGGAGTAAGAGAGTCCTGACATATCAGATACCAGGGGTGAAGAAACATAAATATATTGGTAATTTCTTTACATGCAGTACCCCGTACACGGTATACTGTCTTGTCTGCCCCTGTGGGCTCAAATATATTGGAAGCACTATCCACCAGACCAAGATGTGCATTTTAGAGCACTCAAGGGCAATCAAGAATGGTGACATGACGTACCCGGTAGCTCGCCATTTCAAGGCTATACATAATGGCGACAGGTCTCTCTTAACTTTTTTCGTTATTGATCATGTACCGTCTAACCCAAGAGGTGGTGACAGGGTAAGCAGTCTGAGGAGACTGGAATCCAGGTACATTATTGATCTTCAGACTAAAGTACCTGGCGGCCTGAATTCTAATGAGGAACTTGCTGTGCATTTGGGGTAGTAGAGGTGCAATGCCATGGATATGGGATTAGTACACATTAGTATCTGTAACTGAATTTGAACTTCATGAGGCTTCAGCAAATGTTTCTGGGTTTGCCTATGATTATAAAAGGAAGATGTATTGATGGTTACATTGAGGGAAGTATGGACAGATATATGTAGCATTCTTGTGTGCTGGAACTTAAGTAATGCGGAAATTATAGTTCTAGAAGCCCATATAGGGCAGGATGAAGGATGGAATTATTAAATGTATGAGTAATTATTAGTTGCCATAATAATGAGTCCATAGATTTTGGCCCATCTGTGGGCAATACTTTTATTGAATACTGATATACAGTGTTTTAGGAATGTATGTTTTACGCATCACATATTTATTCAGGCATATTTGTGCATTGATGAAACTATGCGTTTAAATAATGTTCTGCACGTTACAAGATGTCGGCCATACACGGCCGAAGTTGCCTTTCTCAATGTCTAGTAAATTTGTAATTGACATAAAAGAGGGCCGTTTCTGCGCGCCATATCACCATCGATAAAGGCGTCTGCCGAAACGCGTCTGGTTACCGTGAGTCCTTAAATAAAAACTTTGGACTCGCCCCCGTGTGTGCTTTCTTTGTGTTTGGAGAGAATAATATGAAGTTGGAGCTGTTATATATATATATATTCACTGAAAAAACCATAGGTTTCAGGCACGTTATAGTTAGAAATTAGCATTTAAAAAACCTTTGAAATTCACTGAAAAAACCATAGGTTTTAGGGACAGTTATAGTTAGTTGGACATTTCACTCGTACAAAACCCGTGAAATTCCCCGTTATAGTTAGTTCAGCTAACTATAACTCGCGCCCGCAATGCACTGCTGATGACATCACATATTACATCACTCATGAAATGGTCAGTGACATCACTGATGACATCACTGATGACATCTCAAATGACATCACTGATGACTTCATGCAGTGACTGTGTTTCTGTAAAGTTTAAATATTTTTAATATATATAGGAAAAGACGTATTGAAGAATGAGTGGGTGCATAAGTGTCTGTATGGATGATTTAGTAGGTGCGTGACTGACTCTATAAGTGAGTGATTTAACGTATCTTACTGAATGCATGGGTTAGTGACTAAACTGGGTGAATGTCTGTATCCGTCTGTCTGTTGCTGTGTTAGTGGCTGCATGTGTTTGTGAATAGCTACATGAGTGTCTATATGAGTTATTGAATGGTTGTCTGAGTATCTGTATGGGTGCCTGAGTGTTTGTGTGGGAGGGGTGTGTGCGACTCTGTGCATAGATGTGTGAGTGGGTGATTCACTGGGTGGATGGTTTCAAGAGTGCATCTGTGATAGACTGTATGGGTGGGTAAGTGTGTGTAAGAGTGTGTTAGTGAGTGAATGTATGTCCCAGTGGTACATGTGTGACTAACTACATATGTGAAAGGCAGTATATATGTGTGTTGGAGTATATAAATAGCTATAAGCGAGACTGAGTGATTGTGATAGTGGCTGTATGGATGAGTGTGTGCTTGTATCAGTGATTGTATAAGAGCGTAACAATGTGCTAGTATTTGTATGATTAAGTGAGCTGGTGTGTGTATAACTGTATAGGTGAGTAAATGGCAGTGTGTTTAATTATTTGCATGACTGACTAGGTGTGTGAGTACCTCTATGGATGAGTGGCGGTGTTTGAGTGTCTATATAGGAGTAAGAGTGCATATGATAGTCCTGTACTGAGTGACCATAAGTATGAGTGACTGTACGGGTGAATGAGTGGATGTGTGTGTGTAGACCTAAGAATCAGTGAGTGGGTATGTAGTTATTGGTGTTGGAGTGTCTATGGTTTTGCGAATGGCAGTCTGTAATTTAGAGTGGGTGTATCAAAGGTTATATTAGGGTGTGAGGAGGTGCATCAGATTATCACGTGGATGATGTCATCAGTGATGTCATCAGTGATGTCATTTGAGATGTCATCAGTGATGTCATCAGTGATGTCACTGACCATGTCATGAGTGATGTAATATGTGACGTCATCAGCAGTGCATTGCGGGGGCGCGTGTTATAGTTAGCTGAACTAACTATAACGGGGGAATTTCACGGGTTTTGTACGAGTGAAATGTCCAACTAACTATAACTGTCCCTAAAACCTATGGTTTTTTCAGTGAATTTCAAAGGTTTTTTAAATGCTAATTTCTAACTATAACGTGCCTGAAACCTATGATTTTTTCAGTGAATTTCAAAGGTTTTTAAATGCTAATTTCTAACTATAACGCCCCTAAAACCTATGGTTTTTCAGTGAATTTCAAAGGTTTTGTAAATTACAATTTTTAAATGTATTAATTGTTATATTTATTTTTTTGATACTGATTTACTACATTTTTTAAAACTATTTATTTTTAGATATTTTATTTATTAAATTACATTGTAATTACATTATACATTACATTACAAAATATACTTTCTCAGAATGAATTACTTTAGTTTAAATACTTTGCAAATAGGCAATAGAGTTTTAAGTACAGTAGTTACAGTTGTTGCAATGGGCAACACAATTTCAAACACAATGCAACATTGAGCTCAATGTGAATTTCTAGTTAAATGCAATTAGTTACTTTATGGATTACTTTTCTAACCACAGGACTGGATCCTAGATTCAGTCCTGGGACATCTCCTGTAAACAGTTGAGTAAAAGCGTTTTGGTTACAGTAGTGATTTTTAAGGAATATTATTGTATTTTAAAAGTTGACAGAAACTTTTTCACGTAGAATCACCAATGTTATCCTATGGGAGAAAATTCACTTAGCAGGTAAGTAGTGTTATCGTTACTTTTTCTTACTCAGTGTTGGATCCTGGATCCAGCACTGGTGCATCTCCTGTAAACAGTTGAAAGAATGCGTTTAAGTCATACAGGCGATTTTTAAGGAATATTTGTAGTTTGTGAAAATCGACACTTTATAACTTTTCTGCTGAAAACCAGACAATGGATTCCTATGGAAGGAAATATAAGTTACTGGTAAGTACGGTTAGAATTACTTTTCAGGGTCAGTGCTGGGCTAAAAGATGCAGCACTGGATTCTCTCCTGATAACAGGTGAGTAAATCGGAATTCGTAGTTCGGTTGATTTTAGAGGAATATTATAAAGTTCCAAAACTCCACACTTAGAAGAATTTCCAAGTGAAACCAGTCAATGTTAGCCTATGGAAGGAAATTCAAGTTGCTGGTAAGTACGGTTAAAATTACTTTTCAGGATCAGTACTGGGCTGAAAGATGCAGCACTGAGGTCTCTCCTGATAACAGGTGAGTAAATCGGAATTCGTATTTCGGCTGATTTTAGAGGAATATTATAAAGTTCCAAAACTGCACACTTAGAAGAATTTCCAAGTGAAACCAGTCAATGTTAGCCTATGGAAGGAAATTCAAGTTACTGGTAAGTACGGTTAGAATTACTTTTCAGGATCAGTACTGGGCTGAAAGATGCAGCACTGAGGTCTCTCCTGATAACAGGTGAGTAAATCGGAATTCGTATTTCGGCTGATTTTAGAGGAATATTTGTATGTTTCAAAAATCGACACTTAGAAACTTTTTCAGCAAAAACCAGGCAATGATATCCTATGGAAGGAAATTCAAGTTACTGGTAAGTACGGTTAAAATTACTTTTCAGGATCAGTACTGGGCTGAAAGATGCAGCACTGAGGTCTCTCCTGATAACAGGTGAGTAAATCGGAATTCGTATTTCGGCTGATTTTAGAGGAATATTATAAAGTTCCAAAACTCCACACTTAGAAGAATTTCCAAGTGAAACCAGTCAATGTTAGCCTATGGAAGGAAATTCAAGTTACTGGTAAGTACGGTTAGAATTACTTTTCAGGATCAGTACTGGGCTGAAAGATGCAGCACTGAGGTCTCTCCTGATAACAGGTGAGTAAATCGGAATTCGTATTTCGGCTGATTTTAGAGGAATATTATAAAGTTCCAAAACTCCACACTTAGAAGAATTTCCAAGTGAAACCAGTCAATGTTAGCCTATGGAAGGAAATTCAAGTTACTGGTAAGTACGGTTAAAATTACTTTTCAGGATCAGTACTGGGCTCAAAGATGCAGCACTGAGGTCTCTCCTGATAACAGGTGAGTAAATCGGAATTCGTAGTTCGGCTGATTTTAGAGGAATATTTGCACAATGGTGAAGGAAGGGGTGGGGCCTGAGGTGACATGTCTGCAAACACGCACTGTGGCGCATTTTAAGTTGGAGAATTAATTCCTCCTCAATCCCGAGGGTCCCTAGGGGCCAACTGGCCCACCAGATACCTCCAGTATGCGCCAGAGAGCTGCGTTGCAGAGAGGTGTTCAGAGGCCATGCCCCTTTTACAACACTCTGCAACGCAGCTCCGTGGCGCTTACTGGAGGTACCTGGTGGGCTAGTTGGCCCCCAGGGACCCTCAGGATTGAAGGGGATTTAATTCCCCATCTTAAAACGCGCCATGGGGCCTGTTTGCACACATGTCACCTGAAGCCCGCCCCTCCCTTCACCACTGTGCAAACGCGCCCTGTGGCGCGTTTTAAGTTGGGGGATTAAGTCCCCTTGAATCCTGAGGGTCCCTGGGGTCCAACTATCCCACCAGGTACCTCCAGTAAGCGCCACAGAGCTGCGTTGCAGAGAGGTGTAAAAGGGGCATGGCCTCTGTACACCTCTCTGCAATGCAGCTCCCTGGCGCATACTGGAGGTTCCTGGTGGCTAGTTGGCCCCAGGGACCCCAGTATTCAAGGGGAATTGCCTCCCTCTGCAAACGCACCAGGGGCGCGTTTGCAGAGTGGTAAAGGAAGGGGCGGGCCTGCGGCACGATCGTTTTTTTTTCCTCGAAGGGGGCTGTGTGGCCCCCTTCCTTTTTCCTTTTTTGGGCCCTGGGGACCCCATCCCCCAGGGCCTTACCCCTTTTTTTTTTTTTTTAAACGGGAAGGGGGCCGCGTGGCCCCCCTCCCATGGCCGATTCCGGCCCCGGGGACCCCATCCCCCGGGGCATGGCCACTCTTTTTATTATTTTTTTAAGGAGGGGGCTGCGTGGCCCCCTCCTCAGGCCTCCCTTTGCCCCGGGGACCCCATCCACCGGGGCAGGCCTTTATTTTTTATTTTTTTGGGGGGGAGGGGGCCGTGTGTCCCCCTCCCGGGCCACTACTTGCCCCGGGGACCCCTTCCCCTGGGGCTGGCCCTCTCCGTTGGGGACCGTGGGGGGTCCCCAATCCCCCCACCGTCCCGGCATTAGCTTTTCCACATGGGGAGCTGCTGACATGCAGCTCCCCATGTGGAAAGCAATCTGCTTTGCTTCATTGAAGCGAGAGCAGGTTTCCCTGCTCTCCCTTCAATGAAGCAAAGCAGTTTGTAATGGCAGGACGGGAGCCGCGAGGCTCCCGTCCTGCCATTGCAAACTACAGTGTCCCGGGGTAGGCACCCCGGGACACTGCAGGAGCCGGCCCTGGGGGGTGGCGGTCCCCAGGGCCACCACAGGCTCCAGGAGGGGGGCCACGCGGCCCCCCTCCCATGTCTTTAATGCCCCGGGGAGGTGGTGATCCCCGGGGCTCGGGGGTCCGTTACGGACCCCCGCATTTACATTATTAGTACCCCGGGGAGGTGGCGGTCCCCGGGGCGTGTGGGGGGGCTCGAGCCCCCCCACACAGGAACTGTTTTTTAAAAAAAAAAAAAGAAGCCCCGGGGAGGTGGTGGTCCCCGGGGCTACGGGAGGGCCGAGTGCCCTCCCGCAACATTTTTATTAGAAAGCCCCGGGGGGTGGCGGTCCCCGGGGCTTGAGGGGCCTTAGAGGCCCCCCCATTAACTATAAACCGCATGCCCCCGGGACTTGGGCCACCCGGGGGCAAAATAACATCGAAGCGCGGGAGACCGCGCTTCGATTTTTTTACGGCGGGATTCGCGCACCCTGAGCGCATCTCGCCGATTTAAAAAAAAAAATGCTTTTTCTGCCCAGGGGGTCCTTGTGGGACCCCTGAGCAGACCTAGGGGTCAGGGTGTTTCTACCCTGCCCCCTTTGTGCGTTTTGCGCACTTGTTTCTTCTGGGGTTTTTGTAATCGGCAGGATCTGCGCACCCTGAGCGCATCCTGCCGATTTAAAAAAATAAAATGCTTTTCTGCCCAGGGGGTCCTTGTGGGACCCCTGAGCAGACCTAGGAGGTCAGGGTGTTTCTACCCTGCCCCCTTTTGCGCTTTGCGCACTTGTTTCTGTCCCTCGGTTCTACCGAGGGACAAAATGGCTGCCAACACTTCCTGATTTGGAGTGTTGACAGCCACTTGACAGCCAATTAGCATGCAGCTCGTGGTCGGGAGGGTACGCGGACCCTACTCGGCCATAGATATATATGTGACTTAACTTTTGATTTTCTCAGGAACTACTGAACGGATTTACACCATTTAACAAAAGGGTTCTTTCTGAACCAAGAACTACCTCTTTGCCAAATTTGGTGTAATTCCGTTCAGCAGTTCGGGCTGTAACCGTGTCTAAAGTTTCCTATGGGAAAATGAATGGGGAAAACACGTTTTGGGACCCCCTTTTTTCTCGGCCCCCGCTTGACGAATCACCCTGAGACTTTCAGGGTAGGAGCGGACCGGTGCGGGCCATAAAGTTTGAAAATTTCGCGAAGATTCGTCAACCGACGCAAGAGTTATTTCAAATAGAATGTCGCGGATTTCCTATGGAAAATAGGTCCTAACTATAACTATCTACTGGCGACCGCCAGTAGATAATATACATATATATATATATATATAATGAATGAATTAATTTATTGATCAGTTATATCAAACTGTTACAATTTTAAACAGATACAAATCCTTCAGCTAAAAACCTCTGTTCAACTTATCAACCCTTAAAAGTACCATTGTTACATCAAAAGTTATTAACATCAAAATATGTTTTTCGGCAAAGGATATTGCAAACAATAAAAAGGGACGTCTTAAAAACAAGTCATATGCACAACCTTGAAACTTCAGCATTCATTTTTCAGAGCATCAAATGCCAGCAGCGAGGAACTATGGGGCTCATTATGATGGAGGGCGGATATCAGTCCGCCCGCCACCATAACGGTGATGGGACCGACCGCCAGACGTGCAGCAGTCCCACCGGCCCAATTAGGATGCGCCCGCTATGCTGGCGGGCGCAGCCTGCCCTTTTACCATTGCGGACGGTGCTGCTGGCTGCAGCACCGTCCGCAATGGTAAAAGGGCATGCACAGCATTTCCCTGCACCACGTGGCAGGCACCACGCGGTGCCTGCCACCTGGTGCAAGGAACTGCAGGGGTACCATGGGTACCCCCAAGTGCACCCCACCTCCCCCCAACACAAGGGGGGCCCGCAATGGGCCCCCGTACCAAAACTCCGCATGCCTGCATGGAATAGCCGCTTTTTACATGTATCCTAATCTGGTGGACGGTGCCTGCTAGGCACCGCCACCATTTTAGGCACCCTGCACCGTCCGCCAGGCAATCGGAACAATTGCTGGCGGCAGACGGTCTTTGCGTCCGCTGGGGACGCAGTCAGGTTCCCACCGCCATCCTAATCTGGCGGTGGGAAAAATCTGTTTGATGGCGGAAGGACCGTCACCGCAGGGCCGGCGGTTGCCACCGCCGGCCCTGCGGTGGCGGTCCTTTCGCCGGCCCTGCGGTGGCGGTCCTTTCGCCATCCTAATCACCCCCTTTGTGTTTTGACACATAACAGTATGAATATCAGATGTGCTGGTTTCAAACATAAACCTGTGCAAATACGCCTTGGGTCGACATTGAAGTACCACTTATCAAAGATTTTAAAAGTGCTCGCAGTTTTAAAGTGCTTATTATGCATAAAAAAGTGCAATTCCACAAAAGTTACTACAAAGTGTGAGCATTTAAAAATTGAATGGAGCCTATTTTCAAAGTTAAAAAGAAACAAAGGTGCTAGTTGGGCACCAAAAGTACAGTCTCACAAGAAACAACAAGTTATGCATTTAAAAAGTTTAAAATATACTCTTTTCTTCCTCAAGTTCGACTGTTCAGCCTCTCTGTTTGCAACAGTAAGCAAAAATCTTTACATTTTGTCAAACATGCAGGCCGTTCGACCATTCGCGTTAGCGGAGGCTGTGATGTTGGCGATCTTTTTATCGACTAAGCCCATGAACTTCAAAAAATTTCCACTGAGCACTAAGTCTTCGCTTTGGAAGCACACTATTTTCTATTACTGCCTGCCGATACATACAATTTCCTTTTCTTATAAAATGATACTTCAATAGCAGTTTTTGCTCTCCCATCAACACTGGGCTATACATAAGATGTGTGTTATGTCCTCCCTTGCGCATTTGCACCGGCAACATGCGTACTCGGTGGATGGTCTTAACCAAGCAGGAGAACTATGTAGAGTGGTGAAGCAGCCCAGTCGATAGCCCAGTAGCATCAACTTGCCTTGAGTCCAAAAGGTTCCCCCACATAGTCCTGTGGTTTCAGGAAACTGTAAGTTCAGATCATCATCCACACATGTTATCTTTTCGAAAGCAGCGCATTATCCATCAGCATGGAATATTTTTTAACCACCGAGCCACTGCCTTGATGAAAGCTGCTTGGCTAAGAAATAACGCCCATGGTGGTTCAATCTGCAACCTTTGCATAGCTAATATCATGTATGCATTTGCTTGTGTGTTGCCTGCGTCAGATATTGCTTTCTACAAGGTATTTGGGGGCATATTATCAACGGCCAGCGATAATTATCGCTGGCCGTTCACAGCGTGAGAATAGTTATCGCCGGCTACCGCAGATAATTATCGCCATGCTAGCGCTGTATTAACAACGCATAGCGCAATGGCGATAATTATTCCTGCGATAGCTTGTTTTCCATGGAACATCGCTGGTTTTCCAGCGATGTTCCATGGAAAACGGCGATGACCTTGCTGATACGACCCTGTGGTCGTATCAGCAGAATCCATCTCCCATGTAAAGTATGCTTAAGTCAGGAATTTAACAGACGTTAGATTCCTGAGTTAAAGCTGAGGTAGCGCGATTTCTTTTATCGCTGCACCTCCTTGTTAATATCGTGAAGCTGCCTTCGCGATATTAACTTGTGTTGTTTTCACAGCCACGCCTTCTTTGCATCTCATTAGCGATGCAAGGCGAGGCTGTGAAAAAACGGGCTCTACATCAAGGAAACACGCGCTAGCGTGTCCTTGATGATATTGCAATATAGTTATCGCCGCTTTTCGCCCGAAAACGGACGCTAAAGCGGCGATAATTATATCGCCAGCCCTTGATAATATGCCCCTTAGTGTTCCTTCCGGCGATCTTTTCATTTTATGGCACATTTTTAGATACGCATCCAAGCTAGCCAGGTCTTGCCTACATAACCCAAATTCTAGCTCTATTTGAGCTGGTGATGTGTGGCGCTCAGCCAGAACACCTGCCGGTACGTGCTCATGATCAATCTTTTAATCGCTCCAGCTGACTTGTACCAGGAGTTGAAGAGACAGGCCTTTTAAAGAGTTCCTTAATGTAAAAACGCGACTGTCGAGGTGTTACTTTTTTTGTTATTGAGGGTTTGTGCACTGCAAGTGTACCTCTTGCATCAAAGAGTACCCCAGGTACTTGTACTTCAGCACTGATTTCAGCACGTCATTGTTTAAACTGTATGTGGGCACCGGAGACCTCCCTGTCCTGATTGACCTTGATTTTGTTTTTTTCAGATTAACTTCTAGACCATGCTCTTCAGAGTACATCACCATGCAATTTATTAGCCTCTGGAGGCAAACCTTTGTGTGGCTTAGTAGAACAACATTATCGGCGAAGTGGGCGTACATCGTGTTCGAAACAGTAAAACCTGCCAACTTGGTGGGGTGAGAGATTACTTTGATAAGAGTTGTTGTCAATTCTGCCAAGTATAAGTTAAATAGGAATGGCGCAAGGGCACAGGCTTGTTTCAACCAATTGCTGGTATATATTTTCCTTGAGAGTGTTTCTCTGGACCCAAGCTTGATTCTTATCCTTGAGTTAAGATATAGGTATTGTATAGCACTTAGAAGCACAGGTGCTATTCCCCAAATCGGGAGTTTGTACCAGAGTATGTTGTGAAGGACAGCGTCAAAAGTGTACCGAAAGTCCACAAAGCATAGATGTAAGTTCTGGCTCTGAGCTCTTGCCTAGTCAATTATTAGGGAAAGCATTATGATGAAGGCTCCCTGTTTTCCGTTTTTACGGATTTTTACAGATAAATACATACAGAAAACAATGTGTTTTCTGTCTGCATTTATTTTTTAAAGTGGATAAATAGAGAAAATGGTGCTTCTTTTAAGTGACTCTCCATACTATCTTTCATGAATTGTAGCCCAACAGCTGAGCAGATGGACAGCGTGGGAAATTAAAAAGCAGGATAACATTTCTTTAAATAATGGCATATGTCAACATACATTTGTGGTGTAATGCTAATATTTAGTGGATGTATTGTTACGTAATATTAGGCAGTTTAAATAGCTAAATCACGACAGAGATCAAAGGATGAGTACGTGTCTATCAGTTAAATAAATATGGAAATGTACAGTTTTACAACTTCATTTATACACAAAACACAAAATAAATATGGATAAATACAGATAAAATGGCCAAAAAATAAATATGGATAAATACAGACGGAAATGTTAAAAAAATAAATACCATAAAACCGGGAGCCCTAATTTTGATGTTAGTAACCATTCCTGTCTCTTTGACAAAGTCAGTTTGATTTGTAGGCACTAATGAATGTTTCTCTGCCCATTCATTAAGTCTTTTCAGCAGCCCTTTTGCAAAATATTTCGCCTCCCCGTCCAACAAGGCAATCTGCCTGTAATTCGATGATAACAACTTATTACCTGCTTTATGGATTGGTGTTATTATCGAGCCCCGCCAACTATCTGGAATGACCTGCTGGAGAAGAGTGTAGTTGAAGAACTGGCACAGATGTTTTGCCCAGTAATGCGGGTTTCTTTTGTAGACTGCCTGTGGTATGTCATTAGGGCCGTGGGCCCAGTCTCGGTACTCAAAGGTGATTGCTTTTGTTGCAGCTCCCAGAGGAATACATTCCTGTTCTTGATAAGGCTGCAATGTTGGAGGGGATTGTAAATGGAGTGGTATCCCCTCTGTCTTGTTTCAGCCACAGCGTCTTCGCTGCTCCAAACATATCTTGCTGGTAGGCTGCTTATTGGTCTTCTGTTATGCTGGATGATGCTGTTGGTGGTCTGAAGCCCACAGCGCTGTTGATGAGTGTCCAGAAATCACATGCATTTTTCCTTCTTGTGGCTTCTAACAGTTTTTGCCAGTATGGGTCAGTCTCTTTCTTAACAGACTCCCATATTACTTTTTTATGTGAGCTTCTCAGCTTGGTTAATGTGGACATCTGAGCCAATATAGTGGTCTTGCTGCGCAGCATCCTTAAAGCATGATTTAGCTTATTTTTTTGTGGCCGCCATCTCTCTTGTTAGTTTGTTTGGGTGGCCATTTTGTTGAAGATTTGTTGCTTTACGGCCATAATCTTTTTTAGACAGAGGAACTATAGGGAACTGTGTCCATTGTACTTTCAGGTCTGTGAAGACCTTATTTAGTGTGCTCCCAGAAGGTTCTAGTGTGGGCTCCAATACAGGCGATTGAGCTTGCTGACCATTTCAGCCTCCTGTAACTCATGGTGGAGACCGTACCTATTTCTTGCTGTACTTGTTCGCAATTCTGTAAAGAACGGTCTAGGTGGATCCCTTGCGGTTGATGGTCACTTTCAAGGCGGGTTTCTATCTTGAAAAGGTTACCATTTGGTACAGTGGAAGAGCCACCAAAGTGTAACCTAGGGTCAAATGAGCCTTTGTCGAGTGGAAGGTGTATTCTTCTGGGATCACTGACAGAATATCGAGGAGCAAAATATCGACCTGCCAAAATATCGAGGAAAAAATATAGAATGCCAGAATATCGAATTCCTATCTACAAACAGGTAAGTACAAAAATATCGAATCCAAAATATCATTGTAAATAATATAGGGGCCTATTACGATGGCGGGCGGAGGCACCACCGCGGCGCTGGCGGTGCGGAAAAATGCATTTTACCGTGCGCCGGCAGTGGTCCTCACGCCCGCCATATTAGGATGGCCATACATTGCCCATTTCCCACCCGCTGTGGTGCGACGCCGACCGCCAACAAAGTGCGCCCGCCACCGCGGCGGAGTGAGCCAATCACCACACACCACCGTGTGGAATGACGTCCCGTACGCCGAAGATATCACGATGCCGGAAACATGGCAGCGGAACGCGACGGAGAAAGCGCACAGCGAAAGACGGCGGAGACACCACAGCGGAGACAGAAAAGAGACACCCGGGACACACCACGATGGATCCTGCCCTACACGCCTTCCCGGTGCTGTACATGATACACCACCTGCAAGTCATCTTCCGCCGCGGACGCTTCCGCAGGTACGTACAGACACAACAGTGCAAGTAACACAATACACAGCTCCAGGGTGGTAAAACTTCGCTTGGGAACACCACACACCCCTGTGGGGACAGGCACACAGCCATCACTGCACACACACATGTTCCACCTGTGACAAACACACATCGCCACATACTGCCCACCAATACACCGCCATCATGAACAAATGTCCCGGTCACGTCACCGCCGCGGTCAGTGTGCATGAAACCATGCACACAACGCAGAGCCCAGGGACAGCGCATGCCAAGGGCACCGTACAAATCGCACAGAGCCACAACTCCATCCACAACACACCAGCTACCTCCCTGAAGGGACACAACATGTGCCTCCCAAGTGCCACTCCTGCACAACAACCACACAACTACAGCCACACCATGCCCCACGTCCCAACAACTGCATATACAGCCACAGCAGGACCCTTTGCACAGGAACACATAGCACAGAAGCCCAAGCCCCAACCAACACACACACCACAACAACATCACACACAAGCCAAGAACACTGAGGCCAGGCACAAAATGTACACACACAGATGAGGACCAAACACTTCACTGCACACACTACCTGACAAGTCACACACACACACACACACCACCCTGACTCACAGCTACATACACACACCACATGCCAGCAGTAATGGAGGACATCCAATAGGAAAGCCAAAGTGAAGTGCCCACAAATGGAAGGGCAGTGACACAACCATCAAGCATGTGTGATGCTTATGCAAGACAAGACACATGTGAGAACACACACAGCCCATCAAAGCACACATGGCTGACACAGTCAGTCAACACAAACCACGGTCACCCCAATGCAACAACTCCTGGAGACAGCTAGGACACCCATGTATAGGCACAGGGATGTAAGGAAGGCCCTGAACCCAAACACTGACCAGACACACATAGGCATCCAAATACTGGACTAGAGAATGTCTGCAGCACAACACACAGGGCCCAGTGACACACTACATGACAGCCAAGCACAAGTAGGATATGTCACACATACCCCCTCCCACAACAGCAAGACACAATACTGCCATGTGCACAAAACACAACCACAGGGCTCAACAAGTACACATACAGGCACACCACTCCAGGGTGACACATGGCAGTAGTTGACAATGCAGGTGCACACACATCCCCAGTCACAACAAAGTCACCCCTTCACACCATACACTTCTCCACCACCCAAGTGCACACATTGGAAGTAAGCCATGGGACCTGGATAACTCCTCACCACAAGATGTCCATACACCGACACTGATTGGCACACAGAAAGGAAGCTCACACAGACCCCATGACCCTGGCCTGCCTGCCTGTAAGCCTGTGCCCAAACTCCCACCCTGTGCTGCCATTGCCCACAAACCAGACATGTGTCCACCATAGATAACATGAGCAAAGAAGGAAGATGACAACAAGAATTCATTGCCAAACACCAGCACTGCACCCATAAGTATCACAGTCAGGTACAAATGAAGTGCCTCCCACCCCTGCAATAAAGAATGAAATGTGAGACAACCCATTGGCAATGTTGAAGTGGCATACTGAGCATGTGACACAGTAAACCATGCACACACAGAAACAACTTTATTCAGGAAGGACACTGACACAACTCACAGCAGGACCAACTGTGTTTATTCACAATTTGCATATTGACACAACAAATTTGGGCAACAGCAAATCCAGTGGGCATTTCAATATGCACAGTATTTACATGAGAAGCTGCACAGGCAGGGGGCAAACAGCAGTGAACAACAAGGCCAGTGGCCAGGACACAGTGCAGGTGAGGTACATGAGAAGCTGCACAGGCAAGGGGCAAACAGCAGTGAACAGCAAGGCCAGTGGCCAGTCCAATGTGCAGATTAAGTCCATGAGAAGATGCACAGGCAAGAGGCAAACAGCAGTGAACAATAAGGCCAGTGGCCAGGACACAGTGCAGGTGAGGTACATGAGAAGCTGCACAGGCAAGGGGCAAACAGCAGTGAACAGCAAGGCCAGTGGCCAGTCCAATGTGCAGATTAAGTCTATGAGAAGATGCACAGGCAAGGGGCAAACAGCAGTGAACAGCAAGGCCAGTGGCCACTCCAAAGTGCAGGTGAGGTACATGAGAAGCTGCACAGGCAAGGGGCACACAGCAGTGATCAACAAGGCCAGTGGCCAGGACACAGTGCAGGTGAGGTACATGAGAAGCTGCACAGGCAAGGGGCAAACAGCAGTGAACAACAAGGCCAGTGGCCAGGACACAGTGCAGGTGAGGTACATGAGAAGCTGCACAGGCAAGGGGCAAACAGCAGTGAACAGCAAGGCCAGTAGCCAGTCCAATGTGCAGATTAAGTCCATGAGAAGATGCACAGGCAAGGGGCAAACAGCAGTGAACAACAAGGCCAGTGGCCAGGACACAGTGCAGGTGAGGTACATGAGAAGCTGCACAGGCAAGGGGCAAACAGCAGTGAAAAGCAAGGCCAGTGGCCAGTCCAATGTGCAGATTAAGTCCATGAGAAGATGCACAGGCAAGGGGCAAACAGCAGTGAACAGCAAGGCCAGTGGCCAGTCCAAAGTGCAGGTGAGGGACATGAGAAGCTGCACAGGCAAGGGGCACACAGCAGTGAACAACAAGGCCAGTGGCCAGGACACAGTGCAGGTGAGGTACATGAGAAGCTGTACAGGCAAGGGGCACACAGCACTGAACAACAAGGCAAAGACATTGTGCAGAGTAGTGACATCAGAAGCTACACAGGGAGTGTATGCAACTCTACCATGCCATGCCCAGCAACAGAGTAATGGGCCTGACAATGGGCATCACACGCACCCCTGTGGACAGACAGGTGTGTGAGGGTGACCACCACTCAGATGGGGCTGTCTGTCGGACTTGAAATGAAATGAAATGAAATTTGTACTTGTAAAGCGCACCCATACCCCCAAAGGGGTGTCCAGGCGCTGTACGCATACCGCTGTGGAACCCTTCCTGGCTTTTCCCTGTGAAATGTCCACTCCTGGGCACCCCCAGGGTGAAGCCAGGCATCCCAGCGCTGTTGGGGCCGTTGTGGAGATTAAGCAAGCTATTGCCCAGAGTTGCAGAGTGGGACCCATGATTAGAATAGGCACCGAGGCGAGAATTATCAGGTCCGAGGAAATTGAGCCCAAGACCCGCCGAGGCGGGAATTGAACCCTGGTCCCGGGCCAGATCTCTGCATCAGGGTCTGCCGCTCTAACCATTGAGCCACACTTCTCCTTGGAGCTGACTGTGTGTTGGGGTCAGTTGGAGGGCTGCCCTGGGCAGTGGGAGTAACAACTGTGGAAGAGCCAACTGTGCTTGTGGGAGCTGGGGGGCTGCTTGGACCAGGTGGGGTGGTGGCCCGGGGAGGTGGACTCATGCCCTGGTGAGACACAGTGTGTGCCGGAGATTGTGGAGGGGTGCCTCTCCACTTCTTGGGGATCCTGAAAGGCTCCCTTGTCTGGGGATTGAGGGGAACTGGGGCAGACACAACAGGTGACCCCACTACCAAAGCTGATTCTGGTGTGGATGTTGACCCTCCCTCTGGGGACATGCTCGATCCCGCTGTGCGCTTGCCTGGTGTTTGCCGCCGCCCTGCCTCCCTCTGTCCATTAGCTTTGCCCCCTACAGTGTCCTCCCGTGCTGGCTTCACAGGGCTTGGGATGGGAGTGGAGGTCAAGGATGGATTATCCATGGGGCCCTCATCCTGTGTAATGTTTGCAGGCAACACCTTCTCAGTGGGTGTGGAAACTGTCTTTTGCCTCTGCGAGGCGTCTTTGGGACAGGGGAGTCTTTGGCGGAGGAGGAAGGTGAGGCCTGTGACCCTGATGCTTGTTTCTTTGCTTTGTGGCCCTTGCTGTCGCCTGATGGGCTTTTCTCTCTGCGCTCTGGGGTGGCCTTACTCTTATGTGGGGATGGTGTCTGCGCCCTAGTACGCTTGGGCTGCTGCTGCTCCTGTGTGCTGTGGGTTCTGTATCGGGACTTTGGGGTCTGTTGAGCATTGTCACTGTCGTCAGAGGTGCACAGTGACACGGGGCCGGACCGAGTGCTGGGAGCCACTCCCTGACTATGTGCCTGTTGCAGGGCTGCTGTCAAAGTTGATGACAAGGACTGCACAGACCGGTGTAGCCCACCTACGTCGGAATGTATGCCCTCCATGAAAGCTATAACCTGCCCCAACTTTTTGTCGTGCTCTTGGAAGGCATTGAGAAGTGCTGTCTGCCCCAGACACAGCTGGTGCAATAGCTCGACTGCTTCTGCACTGAGGGCAGCAGGGCTGACATGGGCTGGGGCAGCTGTGCCTGGGGTGAAGGTGACTCTTCCCTTCCTACTCATGTGGACACGGGCAGCACCAGTGGAGGTTGAAGGGAGGCTGGGCACTGGACGCTGTGTGGCGGAGGAGGAGGCCGAGTCCCCGTTCCCTGTACCCCCCAACATGGATGTGTCACCGCTGGTGTCAGATGAGGTAGAGCTTTGTGTCTCCGGCTGTGAATCCTCTAGCAGACTCCTGTCCCCCTCCTCGGCGCTGGTCACATCTGTGTCAGTCTGCTCCGGTCCGGCTGTTGCACTGGAAGCCTCACCACTGGTGTCCGTCCCCTCTCCCTCTGCACATATGGGAGCTGCTGCATAGGAGAGAGAAGTACTGTGAGATGAGTGGCATCAACAGAACTAACACGTGCCAATACATCTGCATCCTAGAAGAGGTGTGCAGCACATCGCATGCCACCCTGTGCACACATATATCTTGCCACCCAAAATATCAACCCAACGGTGCATGTCCGACACACATCCTGCCATAAGTGCCCCAGATGACTCACACAGCACACCATCCTGCTGTTGGCTCACATCAGACACAGCCACAAAATGGCCTGTGCACACACACTGTCCCGATGTTGGCAAGGATGAACACCACAACATGGTGCACATCACCTACATGTATGGAGCAGTAGGGGACCACACAGACCACAACATACCAGCCCACAATGACCCTGCACACATGCCATCCACCATATCGAGTTCATGGGCACATCTACTGTTGCACATTGGCCTCAGATGTCTGACTGGCAGACATCTGAGGTCTGGAATAGCACGCATTCATTGAAACGAATTCACAGTTGGCACACTGGCATTCCCATCCATCTGAATTCACACACTACCCCACAGCAGAAGGTACCTGAAGGCCACAACTCCAAATGTAAGAGAGATGCACAGTGCTAAAACTGACTACATGAAGCACCGTTTGGGCAAATGCATGGCACATACACCCAGCACACAGGCCACTCACAAAACATTGCACCACACAACCGTCACACAGCTGACAATTTGCACACTCTGTAGACACATGCACCCACTCCCATCCAAAGGCAGCCTGCAACACATACTCACCCCTGGCTTGCTGCTGATGCTCCTTCAGTTGTCTGTCCAGCTCAGGTTGTGTGACAGCCAGGATGCGCGACATTAGTGGTGTCATGCTGCGCCTAGCCAACCTGCCAGTCCGAGGGAGCAGCCCCAGCGTCATCTCGGCCACGTTCTTGCTCAGCCGGCAGATGTCGTCCCACCTTTTATGACAGTGGGTGCGCCTTCGGTTTGACACACTACCATCTGGAGCCCAGGGCATGTAGTCGTATCTGGTGCCATATAGAGAATAGCTTTGGCCCCGCCGATTTTAGCTCTTGCTCTCGCTTAGTTCGAGCGCTGCGATGAGTGCCTTGCGGTAACTGGATGCCGTACTCTATTAACAGCTGTAGTTTTGGAGATATCCAGCGCCGCATGGAAATGGCCTATATACTAAGAAGTCATAGGGTGGTTACGCCGGGTACATTCAATCTCAGCGGCATAAGGGTCACTACTGATTAAGATAAATAATGATGTTTAACCAAATAGATCCCTTCTCTACCTTAATACTTATCATGCCCTACAATATAGGCTGAGAGTTTATAGTATACGTAAACAACATAGCTTATAATAAAGAACACGACTTATTAGAACATAAAAATAATACCATTTTCTTATAAATAAAAATGCTAATTAATAACTTTTAAATCTATTAGTAGATGCCTAAAAATTGTTTTAGGAATAGATACTTTATATGTAGCTATCTGTCAATTAAAATATCTTAGAACGACTATAAAATAGATGAGGGTACATGTTTCACTTTGATTGGTATATCTTATTTGACCATAGGTACCTATCACTTCGGCTGTATATCTGCCTGAACAACTGTTGCCCTAGGAATTGATTGAAATTAGCGGCACTTTTGTCAATCTTGGGGATCGTTATCACAACGTACCATTTACCTTATAATTGGTTCCAGTTTTTTCAAAAATTCTGGTAAGACATTGTTTTAGTACCGGCCGTGCATCAGTCTGCCAGCCTGTAGATCATGGGTACTAATACCTTTATATATCTATTTTTCAGCATTTGGGGATTCCAGTGCATGAGAAATACACGGTGGCATCAATGTACATACATACACTGATTTAATTCATTATCACAAGGTACGTTGTTTGACATTGGTTCAAAACTTAAGTAGGATTTATTGTGGATTAATTATTATCATTAATTAATTAGAATTTTTTTCCCTTTCTTTTGGTATCTAAGGAATTTTGATGAGGTGATCATTCTTACTCCCTCACCTCAACCAATTGTGACATACAAAGAGCTAGAAGTATTACATTCTAGTCCTGCTTTTTACACTTTTTAGGTATGTGGTTATTTATAGTGCTTATGATTATGGTGCTTAGCAGTTTATTTGTTTTGTAAAATGTTATATGTATAGAAAAGAGACATGTATATGTGCTGGTAATGAATTGAATAATTAGTGTGCAGCTATAAGCTGATGTATAAAAAATTGTCTTAAAAAATTGTTTTGATAAGATCTTTTGGTAATTTTTTTTTAGCAATAATACAGTGAAGTCAGCAAAATATGTTTGTATAACGTTCTTATTATGTGATTTTTGATTATGTCATAATGTTCTTACTATTTAGAAAACTGTCCTGAGGAAGGTGTCTATATATCTACTCACCGAAACGCAGCGTCGACAACTCTGTTTTCAAGTTATTTGTTTTTAGAATGATTGTATATAACAATGAAATGTTTTTTAAGCTTTTTATGCAAATATACTATGTATAACAATGTTAATAAATATTTATTTTGACATATGTCCATGTGTATTTTAGTTATTTTTACACTTTTATTGTATTTTTTGTATGTTGATTCTGACTCACTGTGATGATATAATTACTGTAATTCTTTTAATACCGGCACAATATATATATATATTTTTTTGGTACTTAGAAAAACTTCTTTTTGGTACATAGTATCTAGTAGGGACTCGCTTGTTAATTCTGTTTGAACTTTCCCTGTCCCTGATTGGACTTGTAGGGTGTCTCCCTTGTGTTTATTGATTTTACGTACAGCTTGTTAGCTGGGGAGTTTCTTCTCCACCTTCTGCTCATTATCATAAGAGCAGTATGGAAGGACTTAAAACCTATGGTTTTTCAGAGGATCAATTTAATAAGATCATTAATGGTACAACTAAGAATATTTCTACCGTTACCTTAGATAAGAGTGACGAGGAACAGTGGAGATTTCTATGGAACCTTAAAAAGAAAATTATAAGAACTGAATTACATGCTGATTTTCTTATTGAGTATTGTAAGAAAGGTATCATACCCAGAGGTCTACAGGTTAATAATGAACCGGGGGTTTTCATTAAAAACCAGAAATTTCTTGAAAACTGGACCTTCATAGCCAATCGATGTAGTCGCGATTGGATGTTACTAATCATAGAAACTGCCCATGAAGTATTGATAATAGAGAGAGTAGAAATAGAAGCAATGGAGTTGAGACTCATGGAAAATACTGCACTTGAAGAAGCTAAAAAGAAACTTGAGGAGATTCAGATGGATATCTCGGGATACAAAGAATATCTTGTCAATAAGAAATCTAATAAATTACGGAAAGACATTTCCAAATACAATTTGGAACATGTCTATCCGTATCTCCAGAAAGACTTTTATGATAGACCTAGGGAGGATTTCTCTCATAGGAGACCTTGGCAACAACCAACTAAAAACTTCCCCAAAAAGAATGTCAGATTTTTCGACACCTCTTATACAAGTTCAGATTCTGAAAATGAAGTCCAACAAGATTATCGGAATGATAAGGAAAAAGAACCAACTCCTAGCTCTAGCAGAGAGACATTATCTTTTTTAGAAAAACGTCACAAGAACTTTGGACAAATAAGAGGGAGGGGAAGGGGGAGAGGCAATTTCCACCCACAAAACCAGTTTCAGAATCGGCCCAATACCAGGAGCCAGAAGAAGTGGGATTAATGGATAAGGCTCCCATTATAAATCTCTCACGCAGGACTCTGACACAAGAAGAAATATATGTGTTAGAGAAAGGGTTAGGTTATGCTATTACTTCCCGGTGGACAGATATAATCTTGAGAGAGATTTACAAAGTTTTTTTAGAAAAATTAGATTAAATGCCTTTTTTGAAGGAAAAGAGAAATCACAATCCGACAATAAATCGGGCCTTAAGCCTAAATCCACTTGGACACCCCAAATAAATTTAGTTAATAAAGATATAGAAGTATTTGAGCGAGTTGTGGAAAAGAGTATTAGTGACCTATTGGACAAAAAAATTTGGGTGAATAAAAATCTTAATGCCCGTGAAAGGTTGGCTCTTAAGACACTGGAACAATGCCATGAATTGACCATAAAACCAGCGGACAAAGGGGTAGCATTGTAGTAATGCAAACTGACGATTATAATAAGAGAATACATATACTTTTGAATAATAGCCTTCATTACCAAAAATCAAGCAAAGAAGAGTGCAATGCCCTAACAAGAAACATCACTGATTTATTAAATTTTGCCAAAGAAGACGGCATTATCTGCAGCGACGAATTTAATTACTTGAGTAATAATAACCCGACCATCCCAGCACTATATGGCCTCCCCAAGGTACATAAAAATATAGAGGACCCACCAATGAGACCAATTGTCTCGAGTATAAACTCCCTAACTGAGCCCCTGAGCAAGTATGTAGATATCTTCCTACAACCACTAGTAATAAAACAAAAAGCGTATATTAAAGACACTACTGACATGATCCAGAAGATAGAACACTTAAATTTTAATCCTCAGATACAATGCCTTGTGACATTAGACATTGAGGCATTGTATACTAATATTCCACAAAATAATACTATTCAGATGGTTAAGGACCTGCTTAACGTTGACAATGCTGATCTATCCCCCATGCGACTTTTATAGTTGAATGTGTGGAGATTATTTTAAAAAATAATATTTTCTTATTTGGCAAAGAATTTTACAAACAGATCAAAGGCACCAGTATGGGAGCAACCTGCGCTCCTAGTCTGGCTTGTCTTTATGTAGCACAGTTTGAGGAGAAACATATTTTTAATAATTTGGCACCTTTTTTGAAAATATTACAAACTGGTCCCGATACATAGATGATGTGTTCTTTATTTGGACAGGCACATCAGAAAATCTGTTAGAGTTCATACAGTGGATTAATTTGGGAGATGATAATCTGAAATTCACTTTCAATATGAGCAAAATTGAATGTGCGTTTTTAGATATCAAGATTAAACATGTAGAGGGGGTATTGAATGTAGAACTTTTTACCAAAGCTACTGATAGGAACACTATGCTTCATTATAATAGCAATCACCCAGCTTGCCAAAGAGACAATATTCCTTTTGGACAATTTTTGCGACTAAAACGTAATTGTACAAACATTAAAGACTATGATAAACATTCTGATAATCTCACCAAAATTTTTTTAGATAGAGGCTATCCAAAAAGGTTGATTAGACATGCGTATAAAAGAGCTAAATACTTTAATAGGGACTCCCTTTTTGATAAAACGCCTAAAACATCCTCTACGGACAACATGCCAGTGATTTTTGTTACTAACTATAGTAATATGAGCAATAAAATCAAGAATATCATAAATAGAAACTGCCATTTAATAACAAATCAGAAAAAAGAGGAGTTGCCAAAACCTATGTTTTCATTTAGACGAAATCGCACCATCAGGAACTGTCTGGTGCATACATATAGAGACACGAACGTGAAGAAACAAACCTGTATAACTAATACCCCATTACCGACAGGCACTTTTGCATGTAGTGGATGCAATAATTGCAACAATATCATAAAAGGATCCTCTATTCTGCATAATGGTGCTACTGTTAAAATTAATAACTTTATTAACTGCCGCACTAAAAATCTGATATACTTTATCACGTGTCCATGCCGTCTTGGATATGTAGGTGAGACATCGAGAGAAATCAGAATAAGAATAAATGAACATAAATCAGCAATTAGAACAAACAAAAGAACTGCTCCTTTAGTAGAACACTGGATGAAAGAAAAACATAAAATTGAAGATCTGCAATGGTGCGGAATAGAAGTTATTCACATGAACTTTAGAGGCGGTGACGTTACAACCAAAAGAAAGAAACGCGAACAATTCTATATGTCACGTCTTAACACATTTAAGATAGGATTAAATAGCAAGGAAGACTGGGAGAGACTAATTTGATCCTATGTGTCACTTACATATAGATACAGTTTTACCTTTTTTATTTAGTTTATGGTGCTTCTGTAAGAACAGTATGTTTATGATTTCCCTTTTTTCGTGATAATTTTAATACTTTCAATAATTTGAGCACAGGTATTTCCTGGTTGTTTACTCAATCGTCTTGAAAATTGAGCAATCTATGCTAATTCCGCATACTATTTGTGGTTGAAACACTTTTGCTATGGGTTTGGCCAAGGATGTAGGTCACTAATAATGTATATACATCTTAAAGGACCAGCAAATATGTGACGGTTATCCCCCACTATTAAATGGTCGTGTTTTTGGGTGTTAGAATCCCTATAACAAATTGAGGTACTTACAGTAATTTAGGACACTGTTATTATATATGAGGCATACTACAGCCTTCCTGTTTTAAGATGGCCGCTGCATAATCCGACACGTTCTATGTGACATGCTCAGTAGTAGGACGTTAATATCAAATTACAAATGATATACGGATTGCCCTATGTTCAATGAAAATAGGCCCTCATTAAAATATAATAATAAAAATATATAAATTTTTTGAAACTTTTTGAAACTTTTTAAATTATCATGTGGCCTGGTCTCAAACGTCCATTTAAAATCATTAATATTCATTAGAACAAATTGAGAGACCAACAGTAACTGTAGTCGCTGTTAAAGTACATGAGGCATACTATATCCTTCCTACTTAAAGATGGCCGCCATCTGTTTGAAACGATTATGCGATATGCCCAGGAGTAGTAAGTCAGTATTAAACTGTTAATACCATTCGGTTTTCCCCATGTTAAACATGTTCTGAATAAAAATTTGTTTCTGCTTTAGGCCGCCAATATAATTGAAATAAGAAATAAATATTTCAAAAAACCATTGCGTGTTCGTAATTATCCCGATCACGTGATTGCATCAGAATCCATTTAAAAGCAGCCTCGGGTCGAACACCTCTATAGGATGTGACCCGGAAGCTGTACATTGTTTGCAAGGAGGCCGGATTTCCTCGACGAGGTAAGCAGGAGGTTCATCGATTGAGTGTCCTTATTTTATTAAGCAGTTCTTAGTGGTTTCTACCATCTGGAGCCCGAGGCATGTAGTCGTATCTGGTGCCATATAGAGAATAGCTTTGGCCCCGCCGATTTTAGCTCTTGCTCTCGCTTAGTTCGAGCGCTGCGATGAGTGCCTTGCGGTAACTGGATGCCGTACTCTATTAACAGCTGTAGTTTTGGAGATATCCAGCGCCGCATGGATATGGCCTATATACTAAGAAGTCATAGGGTGGTTACGCCGGGTACATTCAATCTCAGCGGCATAAGGGTCACTACTGATTAAGATAAATAATGATGTTTAACCAAATAGATCCCTTCTCTACCTTAATACTTATCATGCCCTACAATATAGGCTGAGAGTTTATAGTATACGTAAACAACATAGCTTATAATAAAGAACACGACTTATTAGAACATAAAAATAATACCATTTTCTTATAAATAAAAATGCTAATTAATAACTTTTAAATCTATTAGTAGATGCCTAAAAAATTGTTTTAGGAATAGATACTTTATATGTAGCTATCTGTCAATTAAAATATCTTAGAACGACTATAAAATAGATGAGGGTACATGTTTCACTTTGATTGGTATATCTTATTTGACCATAGGTACCTATCACTTCGGCTGTATATCTGCCTGAACAACTGTTGCCCTAGGAATTGATTGAAATTAGCGGCACTTTTGTCAATCTTGGGGATCGTTATCACGACGTACCATTTACCTTATGATTGGTTCCAGTTTTTTCAAAAATTCTGGTAAGACATTGTTTTAGTACCGGCCGTGCATCAGTCTGCCAGCCTGTAGATCATGGGTACTAATACCTTTATATATCTATTTTTCAGCATTTGGGGATTCCAGTGCATGAGAAATACACGGTGGCATCAATGTACATACATACACTGATTTAATTCATTATCACAAGGTACGTTGGTTTTTAGAATGATTGTATATAACAATGAAATGTTTTTTAAGCTTTTTATGCAAATATACTATTCACACAGTTTAGTCACTAACCCATGCATTCAGTAAGATACGTTTAATCACTCACTTGTAGAGTCAGTCACGCACGTAGTAAATCATCCATTCAGACACTTATACACCACTCATTCTTTAATACGCCTTTCCCTATATATATTAAACATATTTAAACTTTACAGAAACACACAGTCACTGGATGATGTCATCAGTGATGTCATTTGAGATGTCATCAGTGATGTCATCAGTGATGTCACTGACCATGTCATGAGTGATGTAATATGTGACGTCATCAGCAGTGCATTGCGGGGGCGCGAGTTATAGTTAGCTGAACTAACGATAACGGGGGAATTTCTATGGTTTTGTGCGAGTGAAATGTCCAACTAACTATAACTGTCCCTAAAACCTATGGTTTTTTCAGTGAATATATATATATATATATTTTTTTTTTTATGTACCCTCTGGTGCAAATCCAAAGGGCATTTAATTTAAGAACGTGGTACCGTGTTCATGCAAGAGGTTTTTGAATGTTAGTGTGTGCCAAGCACTTAAATAAATGCACTTTTATCATCAAACAGTGCTTGCAGTTGTCCACTGTCTTTTGTTCCAAAAGGAGAATGGGCATGACATAATAATAATAATACACCAGCAGTAAAGTATATGTTCCGGTTGCATTATGGGATTTGTATTTCAAAAGAGTCACGTGATGCAAGACACTACTTAAAAGGCGTGCACACATGCACTTGGTGATTGGCTTCCTGTCCGTGATCAAGGCTACTCGCCGAAACATGTAGGAGAAATGGAAGCTTTCTTGTGCCGCATATCCCTGAATAAAGCTGTTGTTCTCAGAAACGGGCCTCTATTTGTTTCATTGGAGTGATGGAGTGACGGGCTTCTCCGTGCCCGTCGTAAGAGGCCGCCCTGAAGTGTTGGAGGCTCCTTGATCGGAGGTTGTTGTTTGGATTAAAATAAAGGAGCATGACCTACTCGCTGCACTTTGGACCTATTGAGGTAATGCAAATGTGCGAATCGTCGTGCAGCGTTGGAAGGGATTTGATGTGGATTAATCCCTGCATTAATCGTTCTGGGGACTTCGCTTTGGACAGGGAGTGGTAACATTGAGCACTACGCTGCAACTACAATTTCCGTGACTAAAAACATCATTTGGGTCTTGATTAACACTTAATGCACCGGCATAATGCAGTGAGCACGTTATTAAATGTGCCAGAATAATTCGAACTGTTCTTTGAATGACCAGCAGTAAAGTATATGTTCCGGTTTCATTATGGGATTTGTATTTCAAAAGAGTCACGTGATGCAAGACACTACTTAAATGGTGTGCACACATGCACTTGGTGATTGGCTTCCTGTCCGTGATCAAGGCTACTCGCCGAAACATGTTGGAGAAATGGAAGCTTTCTTGTGCCGCATATCCCTGAATAAAGCTGTTGTTCTCAGAAACGGGCCTCTATTTGTTTCATTTGAGTGATGGAGTGACGGGTTTCTCCGTGCCCGCCGTAAGAGGCCGCCCTGAAGGGTTGGAGGCTCCTTGATCGGAGGTTGTTGTTTGGATATATATATATATATATATATATATTATCTACTGGCGGTCGCCAGTAGATAGTTATAGTTAGGACCTATTTTCCATAGGAAATCCGCAACATTCTATTTGAAATAACTCTTGCGTCGGTTGACGAATCTTTGCAAAATTTTCAAACTTTATGGCCCGCTCCGGTCCGCTCCTACCCTGAAAGTATCGGGGTGATTCATCAAGCGGGGGCCGAGAAAAAAGGGGGGTCCCAAAACGTGTTTTCCCCATTCATTTTCCCATAGGAAACTTTAGCCACGGCTACAGCCCGAACTGCTGAACGGAATTACACAAAATTTGGCAAAGAGGTAGTTCTTGGTTCAGAAAGAACCCTTTTTGTTAAATGGTGTAAATCCGTTCAGTAGTTGCGGAGAAATTAAAAAATAAGAGTCAAAAAATCAATTTCCCATAGGAAACTTTATGCAAGGCTACAGCCCGAACTGCTGAACGGAATTACACCAAATTTGGCAAAGAGGTAGTTCTTGGTTCAGAAAGAACCCTTTTTGTTAAATGGTGTAAATCCGTTCAGTAGTTGCTGAGAAAATCAAAAGTAAAAACACATATATATCTGGACGGAGCCTAACCACACATGTCATCGTGAGATCTGATTGGCTGTCAGCACTTCATCCTGGAATTGCTGGCAGCCATCTTGGGACCAATATAAATGATAGTACCCCATTGAAATGCATTATAGTGAATCGAAGATTTTGAGGGTTACCAAAAGGAGAACTATAAAGGGTGATAACAGACTTTAGTTACATTAGAATTCATTTGTTGATGGTACCATACTAATTTCAGGAATTGTGGTGTGTTCTAAGGTGATTTTACCCTGTGAAAAACCTTCTGCTGGGATATCATGAATCATGTTTGAGAGAAAACTATTTTCACATGCTTGTCCCATACAGTTTTGGAAGGTGCTCCAGAAGCTAAAATGAGAGCATATTTTCTGTAAATTCACATTATCTTTCTCAGTCATGTGAGAATGAAGTCTGACATTCTCAGTAAAACATGTACATCCAACAATGGCAGAGACTGTCAGTTGATTCCTTTGTGTTCTACTGCAGCTTCCCAGAGTGTTCTAAAGAACAACTAGAGTGCTAACAGCCTTACTTATGACAAAAGTATTGCACACCTGAAGCCATCTTGATTGGAATAAACTGGTAACACTTAAAACATTTAATTTAAAAAGGAACAACATGAGGGGTTCATTTTGCCATAGAAATTATGGTTAGTGCTGTAGAAAGAAAAATTAGGACATGTTTTAAGTGAGATCTCAAATATCTTCCTGTTATATTTCAACAGGAGCAGCCTGTCAGTTGATGCCTTTGTGTTCTACTGCAGCTTCCCAGAGTGTTCTAAACAACAACTAGAGTTCTAACAGCCTTACTTATGACAAAAGTATGGCACACCTGAAGCCATCTTGATTGGAATAAACTGGTAACACTTAAAACATTTAATTTAAAAAGGAACAAAATGAGGGGGTTCATTTTGCCATAGAAATTATGGTTAGTGCTGCAAAAAGAAAATTTAGGGCATGTTTTAAGTGAGATCTCAAATCCTCTTCTATTTCATTAGAAAATTCTGACATGCAGACTGAAACAATCACTTTCAATATCAGCAGTAGACTTCCAGTTAACTCCTTGGTGAGCAGTAGCTTTACTACAGTGATCTAATGAACAACTAGAGTGCTAGCATTCTGAATTTATGGCAAATGTGTGACACATCTGAATGCCTTCTTGATGGAATCAAAGTAAAAAACTGAAAGCATTTCCTACTGAGGAGACTGTAGTAAATGAGGAAATTAGGAAACTTCATAACAAATAAGTCTCCCAAGATGGCCACCAGAGAAAAAAGAGCCCAAATGTAGCACAAATATCACCCAGAGGTAGCCCACGTATAGCCCAATGACAGAAGTGTGCAAAACACTTTTTATTTTTTGTTTTTTTGCAGTTTTATATAGTGCAGACTGGTCAGGTATTGGAGTGCTTTACATGAGCATTGGTTACATCACACAAGGACAAATTCATGTTGGTTGACCCCTACACTACCCAAACACCACTGCACTACCCTAAACTCTAAAACACTACCCCCAGCATGACCCCCTTCACTACCCAAACACAACTGCACTACCCTAAACTCAAAAACACTACCCCCAGCACGACCCCCTACACTACCCAAACACCACTGCACTACCCTAAACCCTAAATCTACCCCCTACCCTACACAAATACCACTACACTACCCTAAACCCTAAAACACTAGAACCCAGCACGACCCCCTACAGTACACAAACACCACTGCACTACCCTAAACCCTAAAACACTACCCCCTACACTACACAAACACCATTGCACTACCCTAAACCCTAAAACACTACCCACAGCATGACCCCCTACACTACACAAACACCACTGCACTACCCTAAACCCTAAAACACTACCCCATCACGACCCCTACACTACCCAAACACCACTGCACTACCCTAAACCCTAAAACACTACCCCCAGCACGACTCCCTACACTACACAAACACCACTGGACTACCCTAAACCCTAAAACACTACCCCCAGCACGACTCCCTACACTACCTAAACACCACTGCACTACACTAAACCCTAAATCTACCCCCAGCATGACCTCCCACACTACACAAACACCACTGCACTACCCTAAACGCTAAAACACTACCCCCAGCACGACCCCCTACACTACCCAAACACCACTGCACTACCCTAAACCCTAAAACACTAACCCCAGCATGACCCCCTACACTACCCAAACACCACTGCACTACCCTATACCCTAAAACACGACCCCGTACATTACACAAACACAACTCCACTACCCTAAACCCTAAAACACTACCCACAGCATGACCCCCTACACTACACAAACACCACTGCACTACCCTAAACCCTAAAACACTACCCCCTACACTACACAAACACCACTGCCCTACCCTAAACCCTAAAAGACAACCCCCAGCATGACCCCCTACACTACACAAACACCACTGCACTACCCTAAACCCCCCTACACTATACAAACACCACTGCATTACTCTAAACCCTAAAACACTACCCCCAGCATGACCCCCTCACAACACAAACACCACTGCACTACCCTAAACCCTAAATCGACCCCCAGCATGACCCCCTACACTACCCAAACACCACTGCCATACCTTAAACCCTAAAACACTACCCCCAGCATGAACCCCTACACTACCCAAACACCACTGCACTACCCTAAACCTTAAAACACTACCCCCAGCACTACCCCCTACACTACACAAACACCACTGCACTACCCTAAACCCTAAAACACTACCCCAGCACTACCCCCTACACTACCCAAAGACCACTGCACTAACATAAACCCTAAAACACTACCCCCAACACAACCCCCTACACTACACAAACACCACTGCACTACCCTAAACCCTAAAACACTACCCCCAGCACGACTCCCTACACTACCCAAACACCACTGCACTACCCTAAACCCTAAATCTACCCCAGCACGACCCCTACACTACCCAAACACCACTGCACTACCCTAAACCATAAAACACTACCCCCAGCATGACCCCCTACACTACACAAACACCACTGCACTACCCTTAACCCTAAAACACTAACACCAGCATGACCCCCTACACTACTCAAACACTACTGCACTACCCTAAAACACTACCCCCAGCACGACCCCCTACACTACCCAAACACCACTGCACTACCCTAAACCCTAAAACACTACCCCCAGCACGACCCCCTACACCACCCAAACACCACTGCACTACCCTAAACCCTAGAAAAGAAACCCCCACCCCATGCCCAATCCCCCTTACCTCTCACTCCTCGTGGTTCCTCTCTCCTCGTGGTTCCTGCTTCACGTTGTCTCTGAGGGGCGGTGCACGTTGTTGTGAGGAAACGGAACAGCCTCTGTTTCCTTACAACGACATGGATCGTCTACATGTTTTAGAACGCATGGTCATTTACCATACATACCTTTACAACAAAAATCGTTGTAAAGGCATGCGTGGTAAATGACCATGCGTTCTAAAAATGCGTAGTAATGACTTTGTGATGTACAACGCATGCGTGGTAATGCATGCGTTGTAATGGTATCGCAAAGTAAAAAAGTAGTTGTAACGGCTGTTTACCGATCGAAGCTGGCCCCTGTTCTTCAGTGAGACGTTTATTTGATTAATTAGGAGGAAGAAATGTGGTTTTTTTACCGAAAAGTGCATTCCCGGTTGTTGTATTGTGAAAGTGCCCGCGTGGCCTGGTTTCACTTCCGGTGAGAGAGTGGAAGAGTCTGTTTGGATCTAAAGGAGTTCTGTTGTTGGACGGGGCCGGCGCGACATGTCATCAGAAAACATAGCTAATGGAAAGCGTCCTCCCTGAAGTGTGGAGCAGTGCCATGAGAGGTCAACGAGTGTGCGTCCCACCGCAGTATGACCGTACCGTGTGACACATGTGCCACCTCCAGGGTACGGGAGGCAGAAGCGGCATTGCAGGTCCTCTTGAAGACCGTTGTAGCACTAATTCTACATTTTGGTACTAGGGCATTTTAACTTCGTTGTTCCTGCCAGATACAAAGAGAAGATCCTGTGTTATTCAGTGCCCTCGTTACCTTTTTTGTGGGTTGTGGTGCTTGTCACTTCGCTGCTCCGCCGGTGCACACGACTGGGCACCCCACCTCGTGTGCCATCTGCAGGGCCTCTGCCCTCGGATCACTGGTTTCGGTTTCTGGAGTGGCAACATAAACAGTTGCTCCCAAAGGACTTGCCTGAACACTTAGGTGAATATCCCCTGCACCAGCAAATTCTTTCCTAGCTCTCCCACGTCAACGAGGACGTCATAATAGCACGGCTCCGCTCGCGACACCGTATGACGTCATCGGAGCCATAAGAGAACCTCGTCGGCGTGCTGACGTCAGTTCCACCCATTTTTTCCGTGTCACCGAGGCAAACAGGGGACCGAGACATTTTCACATGTATACATTGTATAATAAATATATATATATTCACTGAAAAAACCATAGGTTTCAGGCACGTTATAGTTAGAAATTAGCATTTAAAAAACCTTAGAAATTCACTGAAAAAACCATAGGTTTCAGGCACGTTATAGTTAGAAATGAGCATTTAAAAAACCTTAGAAATTCACTGAAAAAACCATAGGTTTCAGGGGCGTTATAGTTAGTTGGACATTTCACTCGTACAAAACCATAGAAATTCCCCCGTTATAGTTAGTTCAGCTAACTATAACTCACGCACCCGCAATGCACTGCTGATGACGTCACATATTACATCACTCATGACATGGTCAGTGACATCACTCATGACATCACTGATGACATCTCAAATGACATCACTGATGACATCATCCAGTGAATGAGTGTTTTTCTGAAAATTAAATATGTTTTATATATGTATATCTCAAGGTCGATGGAAGAATAAATGGGTATATAAGTGCCTAAATGGATGATTTTGTTTTGTAAAATTGATTGTATAACTGACTAAGTGTATCTTAGTGAATACATGGGTTAGTGAGTAATGTTTAAATATGAAAATATCTGTATCAGTCTCTCACTTTGTGTATAAGTGGCTGCGTGGGTTGGTGAGTAGCTACATGAGTGTCTATATGGGTTATTAGTTGGTTTTTTGAGTATCAGTATGAGTGTCTGAGTGTCTGTATGGTTCGGTGGGGGTATTACTTAGTGCATAGATGCATGAATGAGTGACTCACTGTTTGTATGTGTTGAAGACAGCATGTGTGCAGGACTGTATAGGTGGATGAGTATGTGTATGGGTGTGTTAGTGAGTGAATGACTGTCTCAATAGTGTCTTTATGAGTAACTACATATGTTTTAAACTAGTATATGTGAGTATTGGTGTATATAAGTGAGTATATGTGAGAGTGAGAGATTGGAAGAGTTCTGTACAAATAAGTAGGTGTTTCTATAAGTGATTGTTTAAGAGAGTAAGTATGTGTAAGTTTCTGTAGAAGTAAGTGTGGTAGTGTGTGTATAACTGTATATGCAAGTAAATGGATGTTTGATACTTTGTTTGCATGTGTGACTATGTGTGTGAGTAACTCTATGGATGAGTGGCGGTGTGTAACAGGATGTATAGGTGTATGAGTACATATGATGAGTGAGTACATGTATGAGTGACTGTATAGGGACTGTTGGTGAATGAGTGGATGTGTGTGTAGATCTTGGAATTACTGAATAGGTGTGTTGTAACTGGTATTGGTATGTCCATTGTTTTGAAAATGTTAGTTTGTATTTTTGAGTGTGTGTATCAAAGGTTATATTAGGGTGAGAGGAGGTCTGCCACTCTATCACAAGGATGATGTCATCAGTGATGTCATCAGTGATGTCATTTGAGATGTCATCAGTGATGTCATGAGTGATGTCACTGACCATGTCATGAGTGATGTAATATGTGACGTCATCAGCAGTGCATTGCGGGCGCGCGAGTTATAGTTAGCTGAACTAACTATAACGGGGGAATTTCTATGGTTTTGTACGAGTGAAATGTCCAACTAACTATAACGCCCCTGAAACCTATGGTTTTTTCAGTGAATATATATATATATATATATATCTACTGGCGGTCGCCAGTAGATAGTTATAGTTAAAACCTATTATCCATAGGAAATCCGCGACATTCTATTTGAAATAACGTTGGCGCCGGTTGACGAATCTTCGCGAAAGTTTCCAACTTGTTGGGGCGCTCCGGTCCGCTCCTATCCTGAAAGTCTCGGGGTGATACATCAAGCGGGGGCCGAGAAAAAGGGGGTCCCAAAACGCGTTTTCCCCATTCATTTTTCCATAGGAACCTTTAGTCGCAGCTACAGCCCGAACTGCTGAACGGAATTACACCAAATTTGGCAAAGAGGTAGCCCTTGGTTCAGTGTCGTGCCTTTTGCTTAAATGGTGTAAATCCGTTCAGTAGTTCCTGAGAAAATTAAAAGTAAAGTCACATATATATCTGGGCGGAGCCTAACCACACATGTCATCGTGAGATCTGATTGGCTGTCAGCACTTCATCCTGGAATTGCTGGCAGCCATCTTGGGACCAATATAAATGATAGTACCTCATTGAAATGCATTGTAGTGAATAGAAGATTTCGAGGGTCACCAAAAGGAGAACTATAAAGGGTGATAACAGGCTTTAGTTACATTAGAATTTATTTGTTGATGGTACCATACTAATTTTAGGAATTGTGGTGTATTCTAAGGTGATTTTACCATGTGAAAAACCTTCTGCTGGGATATCATGAATCATGTTTGAGAGAACACTATTTTCTCATGCTTGTCCCATGGAGGTTTGGAAGGTGCTCCAGAAGTTAAAATGAGCGCATATTTTCTGTAAATTCACATTATCTTTCTCACTCATGTGAGAATGAAGTCTGACATTCTCAGTAAAACATGTACATCCAACAAGGGCAGAGACTGTCAGTTGATTCCTTTGTGTTCTACTGCAGCTTCCCAGAGTGTTCTAAAGAACAACTAGAGTGCTAACAGCCTTCCTTATGACAAAAGTATGGCACACCTGAAGCCATCTTGATTGGAATAAACTGGTAACACTTAAACAATTTAATTTAAAAAGGAACAAAATGATGGGGTTCATTTTGTCATAGAAATTATGGTTAGTGCTGTAGAAAGAAAAATTAGGACATGTTTCAAGTGTGATCTCAAATATCTTCCTGTTATATTTCAACAGGAGCAGCCTGCCAGTTGATGCCTTTGTGTTCTACTGCAGCTTCCCAGAGTGTTCTAAAGAACAACTAGAGTGCTAACAGCCTTACTTATGACAAAAGTATGGCACACCTGAAGCCATCTTGATTGGAATAAACTGGTAACACTTAAAACATTTAATTTAAAAAGGAACAAAATGATGGGGTTCATTTTGTCATAGAAATTATGGTTAGTGCTGTAGAAAGAAAAATTAGGACATATTTCAAGTGTGATCTCAAATATCTTCCTGTTATATTTCAACAGGAGCAGCCTGCCAGTTGATGCCTTTGTGTTCTACTGCAGCTTCCCAGAGTGTTCTAAAGAACAACTAGAGCGCTAACAGCCTTACTTATGACAAAAGTATGGCACACCTCAAGCCATCTTGATTGGAATAAACCGGTAACACTTAAAACATTTAATTTAAAAAGGAACAAAATGAGGGGTTCTTTTTGAAATAGAAATTATGGTTAGTGCTGCAGAAAGAAAAATTAGGGCATATTTTAAGTGAGATCTCAAATCCTCTTCTATTTCATTAGAAAATTCTGACATGCAGACTGAAACAATCACTTTCAATACCAGCAGCAGACTACCAGTTAACTCCCTGGTGAGCAGTAGCTTTACTCCAGTGATCTAATGAGCAACTAGAGTGCTAACATTCTGAATTTATGGCAGATGTGAGACACATCTGAATGCCTTCTTGATGGAATCAAAGTAAAAAACTGAAAGCATTTTCTACTGAGGAGACTGCAGTAAATGAAGAAATTAGGAAACTTCATTACAAAGAAGTCTTCCAAGATGGCCACCAGTGAAAAAAGAGCCCAAATGTAGCACAAATATTACCCAGATGTAGCCCAAATATAGCCCAATGACAAAAGTGTGCAAAACACTTTTTATTTTTAGTTTTTTTGCAGTTTTATGTAGTGCAGACTGGTCAGGTATTGGAGCATTGCATCTTAAAACATGACCCCCTACACTACAAAAACACCACTGCACTACCTTAAACCCTAAAACACTACCCCCAGCACGACCCCCTACACTACACAAGCACCACTGCACTATCCTAAACCCTAAAACACTACCCCCAGCACGACCCCCTACACTACCCAAACACCACTGCACTATCCTAAACCCTAAAACACTACCCCCAGCACGACCCCTACTACCCCACCCTACACTACCCAAACACCACTGCACTACCCTAAAACATGACCCCCTACACTACACAAACACCACTGCACTACCCTAAACCCTAAAACACTACCCCCAGCACGACCCCTACACTACACAAACACCACTGCACTACCCTAAACCCTAAAACACTACCCCCAGCACGACCCCCTACATTACCCAAACACCACTGCACTAACCTAAATCCTAAAACACTACCCCCAGCACGACCCCCTACACTACCCAATCACCACTGCACTACCCTAAAACATGACCCCCTACACTACACAAACACCACTGCACTACCCTAAACCCTAAAACACTACCCCCAGCACGACCCCCTACACTACACAAGCACCACTGCACTACCCTAAACCCTAAAACACTACCCCCAGCACGACCCCCTACACTGCCCAAACACCACTGCACTGCCCTAAACCCTGAAACACCAGCCCCTGCATGACCCCCTACACTGCCCGAACACCACTGCACTGCCCTAAACCCTGAAACACCACCCCTAGCACGACCCCCTACACTGCCCGAACACCACTGCACTGCCCTAAACCCTGAAACACCACCCCCTTCACGACCCCCTACACTGCCCGAACACCACTGCACTGCCCTAAACCCTGAAACACCACCCCCAGCATGACCCCCTACACTGCCCGAACAACACTGCACTGCCCTAAACCCTGAAACACTACCCCCAGCAAGACCCCCTACACTGCCCGAACATCACTGCACTGCCCTAAACCCTGAAACATCACCCCCAGCAAGACCCCCTACACTGCCCGAACACCACTGACCTAAACCCTGAAACACCACCCCCAGCACGACCCCCTACACTGCCCGAACACCACTGCACTGCCCTAAACCCTGAAACACTACCCCCAGCATGACCCCCTACACTGCCCGAACACCACTGCTCTGCCCAAAACCCTGAAACACCAGCCCCAGCACGACCCCCTACACTGCCCGAACACCACTGCACTGCCCTAAACCTTGAAACACCAGCCCCTGCACGACCCCCTACACTGCCCGAACACCACTGCACTACCCTAAACCCTGAAACATCACCCCGAGCACGACCCCCTACACTGCCCGAGCACCACTGCACTGCCCTAAACCCTGAAACACCAGCCCCAGCACGACCCCCTACACTGCCCGAACACCACTGCACTGCCCTAAACCCTGAAACACCAGCCCCAGCATGACCGCCTACACTGCCCGAACACCACTGCACTGCCCTAAACCCTGAAACACCAGCGCCAGCACAACCCCCTACACTGCCCGAACACCACTGCACTGCCCTAAACCGTGAAACACCAGCCTCAGCACGACCCCCTACACTGCCTGAACACCACTGCACTGCCCTGAACCCTGAAACACCAGCCCCAGCACAACACCCTACACTGCCCGAACACCACTGCACTGCCCTAAACCCTGAAACACCACCCCGTGCATGACCCCCTACACTGCCCGAACACCACTGCACTGCCCTAAACCCTGAAACACCACCCCCAGCGTGACACCTACACTGCCCGAACACCACTGCACTGCCCTAAACCCTGAAACACCACCCCCTGCACAACCCCCTACACTGCTTGAACACTACTGCACTGCCCTAAACCCAGAAACACCATCCCCAGCAAGACCCCCTACACTGCCCGAACACCACTGCACTCAACCCTGAAACACCACCCCCAGCAAGACCCCCTACACTGCCCGAACACCACTGCACTGCCCTAAACCCTGAAACACCAGCCCCAGCACGACCCCCTACACTGCCCGAACACCACTGCACTGCCCTAAACCCTGAAACACCACCCACTGCATGACCCCCTACACTGCCCGAACACCACTGTACTGCCCTAAACCCTGAAACCCCACCCCCAGCATGACCCCCTACACTGCCAGAACACCACTGCACTGCCCTAAACCCTGAAACACCACCCCCTGCACGACCCCCTACACTGCCCGAACACTACTGCACTGCCCTAAACCCTGAAACACCACCCCCAGCACGACCCCCTACACTGCACAAACACCACTGCACCGCCCTAAACCCTGAAACACTACCCCCAGCAAGACCCCCTACACTGCCTGAACACCACTGCACTGCCCTAAACCCTGAAACATCACCCCAGCACGACCCCCACACGCCCCTACACTGCCCGAACACCACTGCACTGCCCTAAACCCTGAAACACCAGCCCCAGCACGACCCCCTACACTGCCCGAACACCACTGCACTGCCCTAAACCCTGAAACACCATCCCCAGCACAACCCCGTACACTGCCCGAACACCACTGCACTGCCCTAAACCCTGAAACAGCAGCCCCAGCACGACCGCCTACACTGCCCGAAAACTACTGCACTGCCCTAAACCCTGAAACACCACCCCCAGCAAGACTACCTACACTGGCCGAACGCCACTGCACTGCCCTAAACCCTGAAACACCACCCCCTGCACGACCCCCTATACTGCCCAAACACTACTGCACTGCCCTAAACCCTGAAACACCACCCCTCAGCACGACACCCTACAATGCCCGAGCACCATTGCTCTGCCCTAAACCCTGAAACACTAGCCCCAGCACGACCCCCTACACTGCCCGAACACCACTGCACTGCCCTAAACCCTGAAACACCACCCCCAGCACGACCCCCTACACTGCCCGAACACGACTGCACTGCCCTAAACCCTGAAACACCAGCCCCAGCAAGACCCCCTACACTGCCCGAACACCACTGCATTGCCCTAAACCCTGAAACACCAGCCCCAGCAGGACCCCTACACTGCCCGAACACCACTGCACTGCCCTAAACCCTGAAACACCAGCCCCAGCACGACCCCCTACACTGCCCGAACACCACTGCACTACCCTAAACCCTGAAACACCAGCCCCAGCACGACCCCCTACACTGCCCGAACACCACTGCACTGCCCTAAACCCTGAAACACCAGCCACAGCACCACCCCCTACAATGCCCGAACACCACTGTACTGCCCTAAACCCTGAAACACCACCCCTGCACCGCCCCCTACACTGCCCGAACACCACTGCACTGCCCTAAACCCTGAAACACCACCCCCTGCACGACCCCCTACACTGCCCGAACACCACTGCACTGCCCTAAACCCTGAAACACCACCCCCTGCACCACCCCCTACACTGCCCAAACACAACTGCACTGCCCTAAACCCTGAAACACCACCCCCAGCATGACCCCCTTTACAGCTCGAACACCACTGCACTGCCCCAAACCCTGAAACACCACCCCCAGCATGACCCCCTACACTGCCCGAACACCACTGCCCTAAACCCTGAAACACCACCCCTGCACGACCCCCTACACTGCCCGAACACCACTGCACTGCCCTAAACCCTGAAACACCACCCCCTGCACGACCCCCTACACTGCCCGAACACCACTGCACTGCCCTAAACCCTGAAACACCACCCCCAGCACGACCCCCTACACTGCCCAAACACCACTGCACTGCCCTAAACCCTAAAACACCACCCACAGCACGACCCCCTACACTGCCCGAACACCACTGCACTGCCCTAAACCCTAGAACACTACCCCCAGCATGACCCCCTACACTACCCGAACACCACTGCACTATCCTAAACACTAAAATACTCCCCCAGCACGACCCCCTACACTACCCGAACACGACTGCACTGCCCTAAACCCTAAAACACTCCCCCAGCACAACCCCCTACACTACCCAAACACCACTGCACTGCCCTAAACCCTAAAACACTCCTCCCAGCACGACCCCCTACACTACCTAAACACCACTGCACTGCCCTAAACCCTAAAACACTACCCCCGCATGACCCCCTACACTACCCAAATACCAATGCACTACCCTAATCCCTAAAACACTACCCCCCGCACAACCCCCTACACTACCCAAAGACCACTGCACTACCCTAAACTCTAAAACAATACCCCGCATGACTCCCTACACTACCCAAAGACCACTGCACTACCCTAAACCCTAAAACACGACCTCCTACACTACACAAACACCACTGCACTCCCTAAACCCTAAAAACTACCCCCAGCACGAACCCCTACACTACCCAAACACCACTGCACTACCCTAAACCATAAAACACTACCCCCAGCAGTACCCCCTACGCTACCCAAACACCACTGCACTACCCTAAACCCTAAAACACTACCCCAAGCAGTACCCCCTACACTACCCAAACACCATTGCACTAGCCTAAACCCTAAAACACTACCCCAGCAGTATCCCCTACACTACCCAAACACCACTGCACTACCCTAAACCCTAAAACCCTAAAACACTAACCCCAGCACGACCCCTACACTACCCAAACACCACTGTACTACCCTAAACCCTAAAACACTCCCCCCAGCACGGCTCCCTTCACTACCCAAACACCACTGCACTACCCTAAACCCTAAAACACTACCCCCAGCACGACCCTCTTCACTGCCTAAACACAACTGCACAATTTGTTACAGGCGTTGCAACGCAGGCCTGTGGTGCTTACTGGAAGTACCTGGTGGGCTAGTTGGGCCCCAGGGACTCTCAGGATTCAAGGTGACCTAATCCCCCAACTTAAAACGCGCCACGGGGCTCGTTTGCACAGTGGTGAAGGGAGGGGGCGGGGCCTTAGGTGACATGTGCGCAAACACGCCCTGTGGTGCGTTTTAAGTTGGGGAGTTAATTCCCTTTGAATCCTGGGGCCAACTAGCCCACCAGGTACCTTCAGTAAGCACAACAGAGTTGCGTTGCAGAGAGGTGAAAAAGGTGCATGGCCTCGGAACGCCTCTCTGCAACTCAGCTCTGTGGTCCTAACTGTAGGTACCTGGGGGCTAGTTGGGCCCCAGGGACCCTCAGGATTCAAGGGGACTTAATCCCGTAACTTAAAACGCGCCACGGGGCGCGTTTGCACACATGTCACCTCAGGCCCCCTCCCTTCACCATTGTGCAAACGCGCACTGGCTCTGGTTAGTCAGAGTCAGTTACCACCAGTACCCGTCTGAAAAAGTTGTGGGCACAGGATGATTTTGCAACAAGGCCTCTTTCTGCTCCTCTGTTGGTTCTTTCTGCACATCTTTTGCTTCTTTCTGTGCGTTTTTTCTTCTTTCTTCACATGTCCTACCTCTGTTGGCATAGTTAGAAACTAGCATTTAAAAAACCTTGAAATTCACTTAAAAAATCATAGGTTTCAGGCACGTTATAGTTAGAAATTAGCATTTAAAAAACCTTTGAAATTCACTGAAAAAACCATAGGTTTCAGGCACGTTATAGTTAGAAATTAGCATTTAAAAAACCTTTGAAATTCACTGAAAAAACCATAGGTTTCAGGCACGTTATAGTTAGAAATTAGCATTTAAAAACCTTTGAAATTCACTGAAAAAACCATAGGTTTCAGACACGTTATAGTTAGAAATTAGCATTTAAAAAACCTTTGAAATTCACTGAAAAAACCATAGGTTTTAGGGACAGTTATAGTTAGTTGGACATTGCACTCGTACAAAACCCGTGAAATTCCCCTGTTATAGTTAGTTCAGCTAACTATAACTCGCGCCCCGCAATGCACTGCTGATGACGTCACATATTACATCACTCATGACATGGTCAGTGACATCACTGATGACATCACTGATGACATCTCAAATGACATCACTGATGACATCATCCATGTGATAATTTCATGCATCTTCTCACACCCTAATATAACTTTTGATACACCCACTCTAAATTACAGACTGCCATTCTCAAAACCATAGACACTCCAACACCAAAAACTACATACCCACTCACTGACTCTTAGGTCTACACACACATCCACTCACTCACCCGTACAGTCACTCATACTTACAGTCACTCAGTACAGGACTATCATATGCACTCATACACCTATATAAATACTCACACACCGCCACTCATCCATAGAGGTACTCACACACCTAGTCAGTCATGCAAAAAATTAATCACACACCCATTTACTCACCTATACAGTTATACACACACCAGCTCACTTACTCATACAAATACTAGCACATTCTTACGCTCTTATACAATAACCGATACAAGCACACACGCATCCATACAGCCACTCTCACAATAACACACTCTCACTTATAGCCATTTAAATACTCTAACACACATATATACTGCCTTTTACATATGTAGTTACTCGCACATGTACCACTGAGATATACATTCACTCACTAACACACCCATACACACACACTCACCCACCCAAGCAGTCCATCACAGATGCACTCTTGAAATCATGCACCCAGTGAATCACCCACTCACACATCTATGTATAGAGTCACACACACCCCACCCACACAAACACTCAGGCAGCCATACAGATACTCAGAGAACCAATCAATAACCCATATAGACACTCATGTAGCTATTCGCAAATCCATGCATCCACTTACACACCAACAAACAGACTGATACAGA